>BSBK01010873.1:0-287500 GCA_027943335.1 Chamaecyparis obtusa
CCATTCCGCCATTGACATTATGCATCTAGACTTTTTAGTTCTTCTTGTGCTTCAAAAAATTCAGAGACTCAATCCTCTTCCTTATTTCTCCATCTCATCAAAAACTATCTTCTATTAGCAACAAGATTGCATAGATGAAACAAAGAGCCAACTAAAACAACAAAATACCCACAAAATTTTCTAGGCATGACTATCCATGTAGATATTAAAAATACCACCATCAATAATAATGATGACACTGTACTCAAATCTACTCATCCTCATAATTTTTTAAATATTTTCACTTTTCCATGAGTGATATCATAGTTAATTAAGGACCTGACATCAGCTCCTAAAGGATTATAATCCTACCACATCTTTCGATCCCTTAGTTTAACCCCTTGGTTTGCAAAATAGTTAGCCACATTGTTAGCTTCCCAAAAAACATGGGAAATTCTAACATTTTCAAAGTTAGATAGAAAATAAATAGCCTCATATATCCAAATTTTTAAATTGTTCATAAAGGGGGTATACTTACCTCTAAGGCTTTATATAATATTTTTTGACTCTCCTTTGATCCAATTTTTTTCTAAATTCACTTTTAATGGCAAGGTAAATAACTTAGAAGAATCCAATGGATTCAGCCATTTTGATTGGGACTATGAGTCCAAGGAGAGTGCCACTATCAAAAGAAATTTTCCTTTATGATCTCTTAACACTCACCCACTCCCAGCTAACCCCAAGTTTCACTTGGCCACCCCATAAAAATTATCTTTTATCAATCCTCATGGAGGGTGAATCCAACTAAAATATCTCGATTCTTCTTAACTGGTTTGAATGCATCATACATATCACCTCTAAAATTTCATTCTTATTCCATCTTGAGGTCATAGTCATAACACACCATAGCCTCAATCCTACTCTCATTTCTAGGAATACTATTAATGTTTTTTTATAATTATCTATAGATTCTCTCATAAAAAATATTTTTCTCTAGCCTCCTTATCCCTAAAAAAATCTATTATTCTTCTCTTTCCACACACCTCAAGTTATGGGAAAGGGTGAAAGACCAAAGCCTAAAAAATGTAGGATTCAAAGAGAGATTATGCCACTCAATGAAGAATCTTGTTTGAAGCCTTGAAAAACCGAAGACAAAATTCTAGAGAAATAGGATTCTACCCCTTTTAGTAGCCCACAAACTTGCAATGGAGGAAGAAGTCATTAACTGATTCCTCATCTTCCTTGTATAAGTAGCCTCTGTTTAAAATATGGAATCCATGCATACAAGGTTATCAACTGTAAGAACTTTATTCTGGAGGAGAAACCAAAAGAATATGTTGACATGAGGAATGAGATGTTTTATCCAAGATTTTGACTAGAAAGGATGGGGATAAGGATAATAGAAAAGAAAAGAGACAATAAAAGAGACCGAGTATTTTCCAAAGAGGTCAGCCATCCAAAGAAGTTGGTCATCCTATTGGAATAGACCCATATTAACAACCATAAGAGAAGATTGAATCATTTTAAGGTCCAAACTAGTATGGAAAAAATCCACCCAACTGTCATCCCCTCTAGTAGTCCTTGACATAGGAGCCATAATTCTCCTTCCAAATATACGTCCAGCTATTGAATCTATCAAAGAAAATTAAGGGTTACTTCATTAACCATCTATCTTCTAAGAGCCTAGTATAATCCCCTTTTCTATGCTACATCTGATTTTGTTATCAATACTCTTCCTTACTCTAACCATATCACTCTAAAGAAAAGATCCACATGGAAAATTAGTTGAGCCATGAAAGGATTTGAGAGAACCAATATTTTCCATATATTTACTATGTAGAATGTTGTTCCATTTTCTGTTAGAAGAAAAATTTCTCTTGATTTTATTTGTAACGAGAGCCTTATCATGGTCTTTATCTTTATGAGACCCAAACTACCCAACTATTTTGGTCTACATATACAATCCCAACCAATTAGTGATATTATTTTTCTTTCTTCCACCTTAGACCAAATAAAGTTTTTTATGGATATTTTAAATAGAATCCACAAATTTAGAATGGAATTTGAAGAGGCTTAAAATATAAATAGGAATATTCTTAATAGTCACTTTAAGAATCTATATTTTACCTACTTGGCTAAGAACAACACCTTTGCATCTAGCAAGATTTTTTTCTCAACCTACCAATCAAATAATTTCAAAAGGATTCAAGAGGTTTAATTCCCAGGATAAAAAGAGATATATTGATGGTAAGGAATCCACTCTACAACCAAGAATTATAGCATTTTTAATTTTCCTAGCCTCTGGGTTATTGAAGAAAAATCAAGAAATTTTATGTTTGTTGATCCATCTGATGAGAAGCCAACTCATAATCATCCAAGGTTCTCTTATGATTCCTAAATTCATCTACAAAATATTTTCCCATAAAAATGGTGTAAACCACAAGTTTTTAGTGGGGGAAACAAAGATTACTGGAAGAAGGCCTCAAAGCCATTAGAGACCCCTAATTAACCATTTTTTCAAGTTCCATCCAAGACATTCCACTATTATAGTAAGCATGATTGGGTAAATGGGATCACCCTTCCATAGCCCTCTAGAATTTTAGAAAAAAAGTGAAGGAGAGCCATTCAACATGATAGATATGGGGGTAGTAGAATTAAGTTTTCCAACCAGCTGAATAAATATGTTGCTAAAATTGAACACCTTCATGATCTTAAGAAAGAAGTTGCAATAAACATGATCATCAGATTTTGAAATATCAAGCTTGAGAAGGAATCCTCTAGTCTTAGATTTTACCAATGAGTGCACATTTTCATTAACTGTTATGATTGAGTCAAGGATTTTCCTTGTATGGATGAATCCATTTTGTTGAGGAGAGATCAAGGAGGGTAAAACAGTTAGTAACCTTGATGTCAAAATATTAGATATAATTTTATAGCATGAATTACAGAGGCTTATAGGTCTTAATGCTTCAAAATATGTAGCTCTAGAATTCTTTGGGTTGAGGACCAAAAAAGAAGCATTTAAATCCTTTATAAGGTGCACCTAGATATAAAAAAAATTATTTACAACATTCACCACATCCTTAACCACAATCTCCTAAAAACTCTAAAATAAGAACATTGGAAACCCATTAGGTGTTGGAAACTATAATTGAAACAATTGTTGTATTGTCATTGATGTCAAACCTTAACTGGTAAGATTGTTGCTACTTAGGAAAGTACTATATCTATTTGAGTGTTGCTAAGGGGCTAGGCAAGGTTGCTAACAATAGCATCTAAGGAAAGGTTGAGTTATCTTGATACTATAAAGTGTACTTGACTATGTTGTACAATGATGAGACAATGTATTGTTTATCTTAGTAAGACTAAAGACTAAACTGGTAGGCTTGACTGAGCAAAGAATGGAAAAATCATGTTTAAGCCAAGTAATGTTAGTGTCGACCGAGTCAATGTATGTCGAGCAAAATTCTAGTGTCGACCGAACAACAATTGATTGCCGAGGAAGACAGTGTAAGCCGAGGAAATCTTTTTAGTAATGATCGTGCTTTCTACATGAAGACTGAGTGTTTGATCATAGTATTGACTGAGCATCAACAATTTTATATTTGAAGAGAATTTAATTTTGGAGCCGACATTGTTGAATTCTTGGATTATGCAAAACATGTTGACTTTATTTATTGATTGTTTGAAAGCATTAAATGCACTATAAAATGTTTTATTGTAAATCTTTAAGAGATTTGAGATAATTCTAGAAAAGGAGCCAAAGAACATGAAGCAGGTAGATTAAATGAATCTGACCTAACCCTAAGATCTACAAATGAGATTGTGTGGCATAAGATGAGTTAACCTAATTGAGGAAAATATAAAGGGAACCTAAGCATTTGGATATGTAGGTGCTAGATATGCAATTGCATGGGTGAACAGAGAATGTTAGAAGATTAGAAAAGTTTTACTGACTGTTTAAGCAGAAAAGGCTGAAGGAGAATTATGGTGGTTGCTTGAAGAAAAGTTCTGAGCAGATTAGAGATGGAGATGGAAAAGTTTCAAAGTCAGTAAACCAACATTAGTGTATAGAATCAAATCTAATATTTGCAAAGTGAGTTGTATATTTTTCAGATAATATTGCTGCTACTTTCTAACTATTGTAGCAGTCAAAATCCTTTTAACAGAGGTTGACCTAACAGTCATATGTTTAAATCATTTGAACAAGGTTGCATTCTAATGGAATGTATGTAAGTCCTATAATAAGGCTCACTTCTAATAGAGTGATTGAAATCCTTTAACCGGGTCACCCCTAATAGTGTGTATTGTAATCGAGCTCACTTTAGAAGAGTGAAAATAATAGTAGCATGTTACAAAGTGGTTTTTCCCAAATTGGGTTTCCACTATAAATCCTAGTGTCAATGCTTGTGTGAATGTTTTGGTTTAAACATTTTTGTGTTTTACAAGTTAGATATAGCTGGGTAGTAGACTGCAATGTTATATGTTTCTATTATGGAATTGGTGATGACTGAGTTGGTTTTGGTTGTTAGATCTGATTTAAAGAAAAGTTTTTGAAGTTTATTTTATACATCTGGACCTAAGAACAACTGCTTCACCCCCCCCCCCCCTCTCTATTGTTCTAAATCATATTAACAATTGGTATCATAGCTCTATTGCTTATTATTGGTGTTTATAAAAATAAAGTTTAAAGGGACTTGAAGCAAATGATCAGGATGTATAACAAGGAGGTACCGAAGCTAAACAAGGAAAACTTCCCTCCATGGAAAAGCTTGATGAAGCTGAATCTAGCTAGTATTTGTGACTCTACAAAGTACTACATTGAAAATAGTTATGTCTCACCTATTGCACCTTTGACTACCAAAGAAATGAGAGTTAAGCAAGAACATAATCAGAAAATGTTGGAAATTGCATCTACCCTAAGATATCTAGAATTTGAGGACATTAAGGACTGCACAACTACTAAGGATATGTGGGACACTCTTGCAAGGATCTATGTTGGTGACTTAAATGTGTTGAAAGCAAAGGCTGAGAGTCTTAGAGGTAAGTTTGATGAAATGAGAATGCAAGAAGGTGAAAAAATTGCACAATATTATGGTAGAATAAAAGAAGTTGTGAATGCTATTAGAGGAGAAAATGGGGCTATTGATGATGAAACTATAATTCAGAAAGTACTAAGAACCCTATGTCCTATATATACTATTAAGATCTCAGCTATTCAGGAATCTAGATGTAACTATGCTAATGTGCTTACTTTGGAAAGTTTGGTTGGTAAGCTGAGTGCTTTTGAACTCTCTAACTATGATAATTTCACTGTTGGAAGCATTGGAATTGTTGAATATACTTTCAAGTCATAGTTAGTTCTAAATAAGCCAAAGAAAGAAAAAGAAAGATGCATCAGTGAAAGTGAAAGTGATAGTGAAAGTGACAGTGACACTTCTGATGAAGAACTAGAAGATCTAGAATCTCTTATGGCTAGAAGACTGAGAAGGGGAAAAGGAAAGTATAAAGTTAAACTCCCTATTATATGTTTTGCATGTAATAAAGTTAGTGATATAGCTACTAGATGTCCTGACAGGAAGGATAAAGATGATGAAAGGAAAAGAAAACACAAAGATAGAAAAGATGACAGAAGCTACCGATGGAAGAAAGACTACAAAGGAAAAGGTAAGAAATCTTGTTACATTGCTGAAAAAGAAACTGACACTGATAGTGATGATTTTGAAATTGAGGTAGTCTATGTTGCAATGAAAGATGAATTTGATGAGGATGAGAAAACTGCTTTGATATCCTATGTGAACAAGAATGATAAATGGATTATTAATAGTGGTTGTTCACATCACATGACTGGTGACAAAAATAAGTTTGAGACCTTACATCATTACAGAGGTAAAAGTGTAAAATTTGGTAATGATGCACCATGTCCTATTAGATGAAAAGGTTTGATTAAACTAACTGATAAGATATCTTGTGAAAATGTATATTGGGTTGAAAGTCTTAATTATAATTTGTTAAGTGTTGCTTAGCTTAACAAAATTGGTTACCGAGTGGAATTTCATCACAAGCAAGCTAAAATATTTAATGTTACTGGAGAACTAATTGGAAGTGGAGATCAGACTAGAGGTAATTTGTTCTATCTTGACCTATCTGAAGAAATGTGTTTAATTTCACAACTTGATGATATTTGGTTATGGAATAAAAGGCTGTGTCTTGTTAACTTTGACAACCTGGTAGAGACAAGTAAGAAGAAAAAGGTAAGATGTCTACCTAGATTGAAGAAACTTGAGAATGTGATGTGCAAGGAATGTCAGTTAGGAAAAATGACAAAGTCAAGTTTCAAGAGAAAATCCTTTACTTCTGAAAACATTTTAGATTTGGTTCATACTAACCTTTGTGGACCTGTAGGTGTACAAAGTTACTGTAGTGCTAGATACTTTATCTTATTTGTTGATGATCATACTAGGATGATGCATGTGATGTTTCTAAAAGAAAAATCTAAAGCTTTTCAATCTTTTAAGTGGTATTTGGCTAAGGTTGAGAAGGAGATAGGTAGGAACCTGAAATGTCTTAGATCTAACCGAGGTGGAGAATTTACATGAAATGAATTTAATCTATTTTGCAATGATAGAGGAATTAAAAGACAAATGTCTACACCTAGAATGCCTCCATAGAATGGCATAGCTGAAAGGAGAAATATATCTATCTTGGATTGTGCAAGGACATTGTTGATTGAAAAGAATGTGGCACAGAAATAATGGAAAGAAGTTATTAGCACTGCTATCTACACTTTTAACTAGGTACAGATCAAGAAAGGTAAAAATTTGACACCCTATGAATTATGGCATGGGCATGCACCAAGTGTTAAATACTCTAGAATCTTTGGAAGTAAGTGCTATATATTAAAAGACACTAGGAATGGAAAGTTTGATGCCAAGAGTGATGAAGGCATATTCCTAGGGTACTCCACAAAAAGTAAATCTTATAAGTGTTTGAACTCTAACACTAAAAAAATTGTGGAAAGTGTGAATGTCAAAATTGATGATTATGCAGAAAGAAATGAAGCTGATAGAAAAAGAGAACCAGAAGATTATAGATCTTTTGTGTACATATAGGAAGAAGAAGAGGCAAGTAATAGACTTGCACCTGATGTTGAGTCTTAGGTAAGCAATGTCAAGTGATAGACAGATGTTTTCGAGCATGAGGAAAATAGTACCGAGAGAGAACAAGAACATGCCGAGCTACAAGAAAATGTTGTTGAATATCAAGAAGAGGTTGCCGAGCATTCTGAAGTTCAATTTGACAATCTTGTTGAGGAACATTATGAAATAGAGGAGAAAATAGCTGAACCTATTTTGGAAAAATATGTAAGAAGACATCACAAGCTTGAACAGATAATTGGAGACAAAAATACTGGAATTCAGACCAGAAGTAAGACTAAGGATCCAACATGTCTACTGTGTGAATTTGAACCGAATTCAACTAGAGAGGCATTGGAGAATGAAGACTAGATACAAGCAATGAATGAAGAAATTAACCAGATTGAGAAGAATGATACTTGGACTCTAGTGCCAAGACCTGAAAACAAAAATATTATAGGAACAAAGTGGGTGTTTCGGAATAAGATGAATGAAAATGGTGAAATCACTAGGAACAAAGCTAGGCTGGTATGCAAAGGCTACACACAAGAAGAAGGAATAGATTATGGGGAGACATTTGCCCCTATAGCTAGATTGGAAGGAGTAAGAACTCTTCTTGCATATGTTGCTTATAAAGATTTCAAGGTATATCAAATGGATGTCAAGTTTGCATTTTTTAATGGTATACTAGAAGAAGAAGTTTACATAGAACAGCCAGAAGGTTTTATTGATCCAAATGGAAGAGACATGGCGTGCAAACTAAACAAAGCATTATATGGATTGAAGCAAGCTCCTAGAGCATGGTATGAGAGGTTGCACAACTACCTTATATAGATTGGATTTTCAAGAACAAATGACACAAGCAATCTGTACATGAAAGATGTAGAAGGTAAAGGTATCCTGTTAGCAAAAAAATTTGTGGATGGTATTATTTTTGGTGGACAAGATACATTATGTAAAAGTTTTTCAAATGAAATGCAAACTAAATTTGAAATCAGTATGTTTGGTGAGACCAATTTCTTTGTTGGTTTACAAGTATATCAGAGGAAGAATGGAATTTTCATTACACAGTCTAAGTACATGTTAATGAAATACTGAAAACTTTTAGGATGGAAGATGCTAGACTAGTGGGAACTCCTATGGTTACTCGAAAAAAGCTATCTAAGAATGATGATGTTGCAGAAGTGAATCAGACTTTGTACAGATCCATGATTGGAAAATTGCAGTATGTTGTACATAGTAGACCAGATATTGCACTAGTTGTTGGGATTGTGGCAAGATTCTATACCAATCCTAAGGAAACACACATGATGGCCATAAAAAGAATTATGAGATACTTGAAAGGAACTACTGACTATGGTTTATACTATAAGAAAGATGATAAATTTGAACTTAGAGTTTATACAGATGTTGATTGGGTAGGAAATGTAGATGACGAAAAGAGTACCAGTGGTGGAGCTTTCTTTCTTGGACAAAGATTAGTCTCCTAGACAAGAAAGAAACAAAATTGCATTTCCCATTCTACTGTCGAGGCCGAGTATGTTGTTGCTGTAGTAAACTGTTCAAATTTGGTATGGATAAAACAATTGTTGATAGGCATAAAAGAAGAAATCATTGAACCTGTTGTTATTTTCTATGACAACACAAGTGCTATCAATATTTCTAAGAATCCAGTGATGCACACTAAGACCAAGCACATTGCAATCAAGTATCACTACTTTAGAAAATTATTACAAGATAAAGAAGTTCGAATGGAATATGTGAATACAAAAGAACAATTAGCAAACATATTCACTAAAGCTTTACCCAAAGAAGCTCATGAGTATTTGAGAAGTCAATTAGGGGTTCTTCCCCTAACTAAGGCTGCCTAAACTAGCTAGGAGCACTGCATCAAATGTGCTACAGTAGAATATTTGACAAATTGATACAAAAGATTGTCACACTTTAGGTTTGGCCTAGAGTTGTGAAAAGAAGCAAAGACAAGGAATCATTCATAAGCAAGATGACAGAGGGAGAGACACTGAGCTGCATAGATATTATCTACATCTAATGGATGTATGTTTTAGTTGTTGCTTTGGAATTTTTGTCAAAGAGGGAGATGAACTGATATGATAACACATGACACTAAAAGGTAAGAGGGAGATGAACTGAAATGAAGGATCAGGATAGAGGGAGATTTGAATACTTCTGATGGTCATAGAAGTGAGGCTTATAGGATTCTGAATCAAAATGAAGCTAAGGATATTATAAATAATTCTCTGATGAATACATAAGTTTTTGGATTTCTTGGTAATCCATGTGTTATTCAGGTGATATCATATGGTGTTGTCATCAATGTGAAAGAGGGAGATTATTGGAAACTATAACTGAAACAATTGTTGTATTGTCATTGATGTCAAACCTTAACTGGTAAGACTGTTGCTACTTAGGAAACTACTATATCTATTTGAGTGTTGCTAAGGGGCTAGGCAAGGTTGGTAACAATAGCACCTAAGGAAAGGTTGAGTTATCTTGATACTACAAAGTGTACTTCACTATGTTGCACAATGATGAGACAATGTTTTGTTTATCTTAGTAAGACTGAAGACTAAACTAGTAGGCTTGACTAAGCAAAGAATGGAAAAATCATGTTTAAGTCGAGTAAAGTTAGTGTCGACCGAGTCAATGTATGCTGAGAAAAATTCTAGTGTCGACCGAACAATAGTTAATTGTCGAGGAAGACAGTGTAAGCTGAGGAAATATTTTTAGTAATGACCGAGCTTTCTACATGAAGATCGAGTGTTTGATCATAGTATTGACCGAGCATCAGTAATTTTATATTTGAAGAGAATTTAATTTTGGAGCCGACATTGTTGAATTCTTGGATTATGTAAAATGTGTTGACTTTATTTATTGATTGTTTGAAAGCATTAAATGCAGTGTAAGGCATTTTATTGTAAACCTTTAAGAGATTTGAGATGATTCTAGAGAAGGAGCCGAAGAACATGAAGTGAGTAGATTCAATGAATCTAACCTAACCCTAAGATCTATGAATGAGATTGAGTGGCATAAGATGAGTTAACCTAATTGAGGAAAATATAAAGGGAACCTAAGCATTTGGATATGTATGTGCTGGATATGCAAGTGCATGGGTGAACAGAGAATGCTGGAAGATCAAAAAAGTTTTACCGACTGTTTAAGCAAAAAAGGCTGAAGGAGAATTATGGTGGTTGCTTGAAGAAAAGTTTTGAGTAGATCAGAGATGGAGATGGAAAAGTTTCAAAGTCAGTAAACCAACATTAATGTACAAAATCAGATTTGATATTTGCAAAGTGAGTTATATATTTTTCAGATAATATTGTTGTTACTTTCTAACCATTATAATAGTCAAAATCCTTTTAATAGAGGTTGACCTAACAGTCATATGTTAAATCCTTTGAACAAGGTTTCATTCTAATGGAGTGTATGTAAGTCCTATGACTAGGCTCACTTTTAACAGGGTGATTGAAATCCTTTAATCGGGTCACACCTGATAGTGTGTATTGTAAACTTTGACAGGGTTGGCTTTTTACCGAGCTCACTTTAGAAGAGTGAAAATAATAGTAGCATGTTACAAAATCATTTTTCCCAAATTGGGTTTCCACTATAAATCCTAGTGTTAATACTTGTGTGAATCTTTTGGTTTGAACATTTATGTGTTTTACAAGTTAAGTTACAGCTGGGTAGTGGACTACATTGTTGTATGTTTCTATTATTGAATCAGCAATGATCAAGTTTGTTTTGGTTATCAAATCTGATTTAAGAAAATGTTTTTGAGATTGTTTTATAAATTAGGACCTGAGAACAACTGATTCACCCCCTCCCCCCCCCCCCCCCCCCGCCCCCCCCCCCCCCCCCCTCTATTGTTCTAAATCATATTAACATTAGATACATGAGTTTTATTTTCTTCAAACAAAAACACAACCTTCTTAATTTATTCCATGGAGGGAATAGCAATAAGAATCTTGTTATTTTCATCTATAACAAGTTTGGGGATGGTTTCTAAAAGACAATATTTTGTTTTTTGATTAACATTCTCATTTGTAGAAAGAATATTACTAAGGAAGAGGACAACTTGGATTTTGATGTCTTCCTCCTCAAAATGGTTATCAATATACTTTATATGATAAGTTCTAATTGCGTCTCCATATTTCAATGTTGTCATAAAATGTCTAGTATTTTTATCTCCAACAGTAAGGTAGAGTTTCCTAGATCTCTTATTCCACAATTTATCCTCCTTGGAGATAATATCATGTATTTTAATAAGAAAATTATTTTCCTTTTCCTTATTATAGAAAATATACCCTTCCAACGAGATATTTTCTTACATTTCCCTAAGTTAAAGTTGTAATTTAGATTTAATTCCAAAAATATTTCCAAAATATTCTTTATTCCATCTTTTAACCTTATTCTTGACTTTTCTCAATTTCTTAGAAACCTTGAACATGCTTGTCGCATGAACTGAAACATCCTATCATTTTTTAACTTCCTCAAAGATATAAGGATTAGAAATACACATATGTTCAAATCTAAAGGGGAAATCCCTCTTAACTAGAATAAGGTTTGGAAAAAACTAATGAGGACTTGGTTTGAACCCACCCTAGAAAGATATTTTAAGGAACAAAAATCATTTTTAAACCATTGGTCGCAAATGAAAATTCTATCCAATATAACCTGAATCATCTCCTTACCAATTCTTCAGTTTGACCAAGTGTAAGAGGCTCCTTATAATAACAAAGAAAATAAATCTTGACTACTGATAAAGTCTAGGAGATCCATTCTTATTTCCAAGTTCACCTAGGATCCTCCAAACTTCTCATAATCCTAGAGAGTGGTATTATAGTCTCCCATAACAACCCAATTCTAGATCATAATTTTTCTATGAAAATTAGCAATCTCATGCCAAAAGGTCTTCTTGGTAACTTTTCAATTGGGTACGTAGATGTTAGAATGTCTCCAAGTAAAATTATCTCTAATATGGGTGAATATAGTAGCCATATGAATAAAAATTTCATACAATGGATCACCTCTGATAAGGTTCAAATTCCAAAAGGTAACAATACCCCCTAAAGCCCCATCAGAACTATTACCATGCACCCCACAAAAGTTGAAAATATTAGTCTTTTCCACTCTTTATTTAGGCATTTTAGATTCTTGAATAAAGAGAATGTATAGTTTGTGATCCATAACAAAATTATGTAAAATATCCTTCTTATGGAGGATATCATCCCCCTAATATTCCATGAAAATATCTTCATATCTTACCTGGAGAATGGAGACTACAAATCTTAGGAATGGTTTTCTGAATACCATTCGCAATTTCCTGAAAGCTTCCATGCTCCTTGTACCATTTCTTAGATCTTCCTTGATTTCCTTTTATACTCCCACAATCTATCTGAGATCTAGTTCTAGTAGATACCTCTAATGGGGTATCCTAAACTTTATTTTTCTTTCTTTCCTTTTGGATTTGATATTTCTCTTCTTCTTTATTAGTTTCATCTGAACTATTGTTTCATTTTCTAAAGTCCCATTCCCTATCTAAAAGCCCATTTTGAGATAGAGGAAGGGTATCCATAAAAAAACTTTTTTTATTTAGGAATCATACTTGTAATTATCTTCATGGGTTAGGTTATCATCCCCATATCCTTTACAAATTCCTATATATCCATGGATTTTAATCCCTAGGCCGAGTGCTGGCTTGAAAGGTACTTTTCCTCAAATACCAGAGGCATATTAGAAACCCCTAGATCAACTGCCAGATTAACCCTCATAATTAGGACACTAGAATCCTGACTCGGGATATCATCCAGACTAATCACATTATCCTCTATACCATTAGAATATTTTTCTTGTTCTTTGATAGATATGTCGTGGCCCTCCTAGCTTACCTAACTTCCCAAATCATTCTTCTTATAAGATGCATTCAAAGGTTCTTTTGAAAGATTTTTGTCTTTTTCTCCATTCTACATTTCATTGCTCTCTTTTCCCTCATCTAGATGTTTCATTTTCTAAATTTTCTTTGGATTAGGAAAGGATTTTGCTTCCTACTTGGTCACATTAAGTAGACATTTCTTTCTCTACTGTCCCATTTTTCTACATTTAAAGAAATAAAAATGGATTTATTCAAACTCAACAGACTACAGCTAGGTGTCACGCTTTGATTATACTTTAATAGATGTCTAAAGATTCACATTCTTGGAAATACCCATACATATTCTTGCAAACACAAGCCTTCTCCTAGTCATTTTTATGAGATCTATGTAAATGAACTCTCCAAAACAATTAGCTCAACCATAAAACACATCCTCATTCCAATATTCCAAAGGAAGACCACAAATTCTAAAATAGACTGGAGCATTTTCAAAAATAGAATCTGAAAGGTCCAGGTAAGGGGCACATTTCTTGATAGCCAATGAGGATTTACTTATAACCTAGGGACCTCCACTTTGTTCACCTAAAGATCCTCCTTAGAAGAGAACTCAAAGGAAAAATAACCTTTTGGGAGAGTAGGAAAAAGAACTTGACTATTTTTTTTCCATTTCTTTTTGAACAAAATCCTTAGAAACTTCGATATTAGGCCTTTGGCCCATAAATTTTAAAATTATTGATGTTTCCATTAGAGTGATATTTTATCTATAATCAGATAAGGGTTAGAGATAGAAAATTGCTCCTTAGCTTGATTAGTGATGTTTCTGAATAGAGGAAAAGTAGATAAATGTTAGTTGGTTTTAGTCCAAATAGAGAAATCCATGGTTTTTGTTTTGTCCCTTCACCCTAGACGCTTCCCCCTGGAAATGGGTTCCCTTATCAATCTCCTATTCTCTTGAAATACCTACAAGAGCATCACCAACATTGGGATTCTATGAAGCCATATGTAATTTGTCATTTCCCTTATGGCCTTTACAATCATTCAAGCCTACCTTCCCCCCTAGGTCCACTTGAATATTCTTATATGGGTTTGTCTCTTTGGAATCATTTTGTCCTTTCTCTCCACTGGGACCCTTCATAGAATCAACTTGCAAATCATTAGTTCCACCGATAAGGTACCCTGCTCCATTGCTCAAGAATTCAAAATTCCTATTTTCCCACACAAACTCCTACTCCATCCACTTCATTATTTTGAGAGGGTTATTTCCCAATCTTCAAAATACAAGTTAATATAGTTTCTTGAGTTTCTTATGAGACTCTCACATTGTATCAAAGTTAAACTTGCAAGTTCCTTCTCAAATATAGAAGTAATTTAGTGAGGAAATTTTATTGAGTGTATTTCTAGGAAAATTAAATTTATTAATTTTTAAGAAAGTATCTAGAACCTATATTTTAATATAAAGGACTTTATAGTTTGGACTAAATAAAATTAAGTATTTTCCAAGAGCTTGAAAAAATTGATAACCTACAACTAATTGAGTATCTTGATGGAAAGAATGGACAAGTGAAAGATAGTGATTGATGGTCACCAAGTTATTAAAGTATGTCTAAGTCAATTAAATCAATCAATGTATTGTCATTGCTGTCAACTAGTTTTTACTATACTCATCATGATGGTTACAAACATATAAAGAAGGAAAATGGTAAAGGAATGAGATATCTACATGAATATGAGATGGATACGAAATATATGGATATGGTATACATTGTGTAACTTATTGATGAGTTTATGGCATCATGTTTTGACTTGATTGTATTACATGATTTTGTTATGTATTGAAGATCATAACTAAATAATTTTATGTGGTCTATAAATGAATTTTTTTGTATGCATTAAGCTAGTATAGTGTATACTGAGTATAGTATTAACCAAGAAGATAACCATCGAAACATTTTGTATTGACCAAGTGAAAGAATTTTTTTTTTAATAACAGCCAACTGAATTGATGAGTTGGATAATTGCTTATGATTCTGAGGTAGAAGATAAAGTTTTTTATGATGATCCAATGATTGACAAAATTCAAGATTGATCAGATGAAGAAGATTGAAATGTGTTAATGACACATCTATCGAGGAAGGTGAAAGTGACAAAATGAACGATGGAGATTAAGAGGAAAAATCTAATGGATAAGAAGAAAATGATTTATGTTGTCTATTTAAAGAGACATGAGATTCATTATTGAATCTAGGATTATTGATACTACAAGAGAATTCATGTGAAAGAACTGTTTTCATGCACCACTGATCAAACTGGTTGATGACAGAATCGAGTTAAACTACATACATTACCAAGAATCAGAGAAGCATACACTGAGTGGAATGAAGTTGCAGGATATGAAGGATTAAATTTTTTATTGATGAGAGGTGGTATTTTGAGCTTAGTTTAGATTTGAAAATTTGCAAATATTAGTTGTATTTGAATCAGATCATTACTATATCAGTTTAACCATTGCTACAGAAAAATCTCTTAACGAAGTGGGACTTCATAGTATTTTTGTGTTTCAAGATGACATTCAATGAATGTAGATTAGTTTCTTGTTGACCCAATAGTGAATGTTGGTCAAGGGAGAACTGTTAGTGATAAATCTTCTAACCAGGTGACACCTTACAGTGTTTTTTGTAACCTTTAACAGGGTTGGCTCCTAACTAAGCTCACTTTAAAAGAGTGAATTATTTTGGGTTACTGGTCCCAGGTGGTTTTTCCCCTATTTCCATGTTAAAAATATGTGTTATGTGTGTATGATGTGTTGAATTATTATTTTATTTACACATTTCATAATTGGATAGATCGGTAAACATAGTAATTAATTTACTATCAATCAATAGATGAAGAGAAAGATATTGTTGATATTTTACCGTGTTGATTATTTGATTGAAAAGTTTGAATATATACATGTGATAAATTTGGGACTGAAGGATAATTGTACTTAACTGATTCACCCCCACTCTCAGTTATCTAACAATTGGTATTAGAGTATTCATTACTTAGATAAAAGGATGTATAGCAAAGAGGTGTCAAAGATGAATAAAGCCAACTTCTCGACATGGAAAAGAAGAATGAAACTGAGTATATCTAGGATTGGTGAATTTGTAATATACTACTTGACCAATGATTACATTCAACTGACTAGTCCCTTAACTCTTGATCAGATGAGAGACAGACATGAACACAATGTCACAATGATAGAGATTGGTGTTGCCTTATTAGATGTTGAATTTGAAGATGTCAAGACATGCACTACTACTAAAGGAATGTGGGACAAACTTGCACTAGTTCATAGAGGAGATGAAAATGTGCTAAGGGAAAGATCTGAGAGTCTTAGAGGAAAGTTTGATTGAATGAAGATGAAAGAAGGAGAAAACATTTCACAATACAACAACATAATTAACGAGATTGTCAATGCTATCTGAGCAGTAGGAGGTTTTATTGATGAAGATACTATTGTGAGTAAAATTCTTAGAACCTTTCTTCCTATCTATGCTATTAGAATCTCTACAATCCATGAAATGAGATCAGCTTTGGGTAACACTCTTCCACTTGATAGCCTAATGGGTAAACTTACTACTTTTGAGTTGAATAAATTTGATAATAGTGTTGTTCCAAATATTGAGTCTACATTTATGTTGTCCTTGTATATTGGTAAATCAAGTAGTAAACACATCATATGAAATGAGAGTAATAGTGACCATGATGAGGATGAACTTGATGAACTTGAAGCATTAATGGCTAGAAGACTGTAGAAAGGTAAGGGAAGATATAAAGGGAAATTACCCTTGGTATGTTTTAACTATAAGGAGATTGGTCACATTGTGGTAGATGTCCTAACAGGAAAGGAGATGAAAAAGACAATGACTGATTCAGTGAAAATAAGTTTGACAGAAGAGATAACCAAAAACATGGAAGCAACCGATAGTATGACAAAACAAGAAACTGAGACTACAAAGAAAAAGGCAAGAAATCATGTTACCTTATTGAAGATGATGATGATGACATGATAGGACACTGATGAAGACATTGAGGTGGTATTCATAGCTTTGAAAGAATATTAAGAAGAAGAAGAAATGTATGTTGAAACAACACTTATTTCTAAAGTTAGCAAGAATGATAGTTGGATTATTGACAATGGTTGAACACATCATATGACTAGTAATGAAGAAAATTTTGAATACCTTGAACACTATAATAGTTGATCTATTAAAATGTGAAATGATACACCTTGTCTAGGAAAAGGAAAAGGATCTATCTTGTTGAACAATAAGATTGGATGTGAGAATTCATATTGGGTGAAGGGACTTAACTATAATCTATTGAGCATAGCACAACTGAATAACGTAGGTCACTGAGTTGCATTTGAGAATAGAAAGCTGAAAATCTATGATGAAACTGGAAAGCTGGTCAGTACTGGTGAACAATCCAAAGGTAATCTATTCTATCTTGACAATGTTGAAACTTCTTGTTTATTGGTTAGAACTAAAGATGTATAGTTATGACACAAAAGGTTATGTCATGTGAATTTTGACAACATAGTTAAAATCAATAAGAAAAGAAAAGTTAGAGGCTTACCGAGATTATCTAAACTTGACCATGTCATGTGTAAACAATGTCAAAAGGGAAAAATGTAAAAATCTAGTTTGAAGAGAAAAAAATATTCATCTAATGCTATTTTGGAGTTGGTTCATACTGACTTGTGTTTTCCTATGAGAACTAAGAGCTAATATGGAGATAAATATTTTATTTTATTTGTTAATGACTACTCTAGGATGATTACTATTATGTTTTTAAAATAAAAATTTGAAGCCTTCAAGATGTTTAAATGGTATAAAGATAAAGTGGAAAAGGAAATTGGAAAAGAGATAAAATGCTTGAGATCAGATAGAGTTGGTGAGTTTATTTTTTATGAATTCACTAACTTTTGTAATGAGCATAGAATTAAAAGATAGGTTTTTGCATCGAGGACACCATAGCAGAATGGAATTGCAAAGAGGAGGAATAGATCTATTTTTTATTGTGCTACAACACTGATGATTGAAAAAGTTGTTGTACAAATGTACTGGAGAGAAGTTGTTAGTATTGTTTTACATGCATTGAACCGAGTACAACTGAAGAAAGATTCAAATAAGACACCCTATGAGTTATGGTATGGGTACACACTAAAATTCATAAGTTATTTCATAATATTTGGAAGAAGATGTTACATTCTTAAAGATGATAGAAATGGGAAATTTGATTCAAAAGGTGGTGAAGGAATATTCTTAGGATATTCTACTAAAAGAAAAGCTTACAATTGTTTGAAGAAGGTTACTAACAAAATGATTGAAAGTGCAAATGTGAGGGTTGATGAGTTTAATGAGAAAAAGGATAAAGAAAGAAAGAAGTAACCAGAAGACTATGGTACATTCACATACATTGAGAAAACTAACACTTTACCTGAGCAATAGGATGAAATCACTGAGTAACAGGATAATGATACTGAGAAACAGCCTATAGAAACCAAGAATCGAGAAATAGTTACCAAGGAAGATATTGATCCTACACCAAATGATGAGAAAAGAAGAGAACAAGTAATAGAAAAATTTTTGAGGAGACACCATCCACATAATTAGATTATTGATGACAAGCAAGCTAGCATCATGACATGAAGAAAGTTGAGAAACAATAGATGTTTACTTTGTGAACTTGAACCTAAAAAATGTTAGAGATGCACTTGAGAATGATGAATGGATTAAAGCCATGAATGAAGAAATAGATTATATACTGAGAAACAAAACATGGACATTCATACTGAGATTGAAGGATAAGAATGTAATTGGAACCAAATGGATATTCAGAAACAAGCTGAATGAGAATGGTGAAGTTACTAGGAATAAGGCAAGACTCGTATGCAAAGGATATGTACAAGAAGAAGGAATTGATTATGGTTATACTTTTTCACAAGCTTCAAGACTTGTAGGAGTTCAAATATTTCATTCATATGCTTCTTAAAATGGGCTACTTTAGGAAGAGATATACATTCAACAACCTGAAGGTTTTGTTGATCTAAATAATAAAAAACATGGTATGTAAGTTTCACAAAGCACTATATGGAATGAAACAAGCACCGATAGCATGGTATGAAAGACTGCAATCATATATTATTAGTATTGGATTTGTAAGAACAAGTGACAACAACTACTTATACTTGAAAGGATAAATTGATGACAAGATTCTTATTGCTGAAATTTTGGTTTATGATATCATATTTGGAGGACATGATAATCTATGTGAATCATTTTTTGATTGGCATATTTCATATTGTGTTGCCATCAATGCCAAAAGGAGAGATTTATAACCTAAAATTGATTGAATATCTTGATGGAAAGAATGGACAAGTGAAAGAAATTGATTCATGCTCACTGAGCTACTAAAGTATGTGTAAGACAATTAAATGAGTCAATGTATTGTCATTGATGTCAACTAGTTTTGACTATACTCATCATGATGGTTACAAACATCTAAAGAAGGAAAATGGTAAAGGAATGAGATATCTACATGAAGATGAGATGGATATGAAAGATATGGATATGGTACATATTGGGTAACTTATTAATGAGTCTAAGCCATCATGTTGTTGACTTGATTGTATTACATGATTTTTTTATGTATTGAAGATTAGAATTGAACAATTTTATGTGGTTGGTAAATGAAGATTTCTACATACGCCTAGCTAGTGTAGTGTATATTGAGTATACTATTAACTGTTGGAGATTTTCCAGCAAGCCATAGTGTTGACTGTATATTTTTCATTGATGAAAACATATGGTAAACAATGTACATGGAAACCTGATGGAAAGAGCCCTGAGTATATGTTTTCTAGATATGTTATCAGCATAATATAATAGACACAAAGGTTGACTCTAAGTAAAGACAATAATATAGTTGTTGTTAGAATAACTGATAGGGGGGGTGAATTAGTTAGATTAGTTATCCTACAGTCCCAAATATAGAGATGTAACTTTCAAAACAATTTCAACAAATTTTGTAGCTCGGTAACATAAACTCTTAAATTGTCTATGCCTTTAACGATTACTAGTTAATTAACTCATAGTTATTACTAACCAAATCAAATATGTAGTATGTAAAGTATGATGATAAAGAAATCATCACAAAAACACATAACAAAATGATTTAATGTGGAAACCCCATTAAGGGAAAAACCACCTAGGACTGGTCACCCAAAATGATTTTCACTCTTCTAAAGTGAGCTCAGTGAAGAGCCAACCCTGTTAAAGGTTACAAACACACTGGTAGGTGTGACCTTGTTAGAGGATTTAAGACTAATAGTTGTTGTTCAACCAACATTCACTATGGGGTCTATATGATAATAATGTACATTCACTGAATGAAATAGGGTCTTAGCATAAGAGGGTCAAGCCCACTCGGTTAAGAGATTTTTCTGTATCAATGGTTAAACATAAATAGTAGTTGATCTTATTATAATATAACTTAACTTGTAGATGTTCAAATATATTCTGAGCCCATAAAAATCCTCTAATAAATATGTCAATTTACTTCCTCAACTTACTTTCACTCGGTAATAGCTTTCTGATGCTTGGTGTTGTTCTACAGTTCGGTTCTCCTTCAAGCAGTCAGATCAGGCATGCATGAAACTATATTCATGCAAAATCTTTGTACTCTTCTTTCTTCTAACATGTTTCAACAATGAAACTCATATCTCTTATATAGATAGATAAACCATTTTCATATCAACCATCAGATTTGTTGGAATTAGGAGAGATAGGTACTGAGAGAGGAGGGGTGAATTAGTGCCTTCAAAACTTTACTTGTAAAACCTTTCTGATCTATAACTGAA
Source organism: Chamaecyparis obtusa (assembly GCA_027943335.1). Taxonomy (NCBI): domain Eukaryota; kingdom Viridiplantae; phylum Streptophyta; class Pinopsida; order Cupressales; family Cupressaceae; genus Chamaecyparis; species Chamaecyparis obtusa. Next base: position 20,912 of record BSBK01010873.1, read on the forward strand.
TAATGTGATAACCAATCAAAATAAATTGAATACAATTGTATAAATCAATCATCTAGTTAACTTAAGAAAGTAAACAATATGAAATCAATATGGTAATCACATAACACAAGTATTTTGGTAATGCATAAACACTTGTTAGAAGGTAAAAACTACGGTGGGGATGACACCCACAAATTCTTCACTACTACAGATAGAAAAGGTTTTCCTGTTAAGGCTACAAGTTTTGATCACTTCTGGTGATCTTACCCTAATTGGAGTAACATATTAGATCAGCTAGATCTACCTAGTTATAGGATTTAAACAACACTAATGAATTGTCTACTCGATTAAGAGATTTACATAAGACTTTTAAGTCTACTATGTTAAGAGATTTATCAAAAATCTATCACAATTTTCAGAAAGTAATAGGTAATTATCTGCTATTTGACAACTCAATTGTCTGAAATAGATCTATAAGTGCTCATCAAAATATCACCTTATCTCTGATGGTTCTCTACTCTGTTCTGCTTGGTAGCCTTCTCTGGTTCTGCTCAATCTGATATCCTTTGTGCTCTATTCTACTCTGTAAACTGATTGTCTTGAAGTTTGGCAATGTCTTCAAGTGCTCCGTGATTCATATATATTAGTTCAGCCAACCTCATAAAATGGTGCAAACAAACAAAATATATAGTGTTATGTTTTGTCACCTTAGCAAAAATTAGGTTATAGAAATAATCATAACCCTAAGATCTACGGTGAAAAATAACCTAGATCAACTATTACAATAAGATAAACATTACATTTAATGAGTATCTTTTTACAATAAGTGCTCCTCGATCTTGGTAAACCATTTTATGATCTATTGTAACCATTTGCATAGAATAATGTGCCATTTTAGATTACTATGTCATTTTCTATGATCATCAGTAAAAATTGTATAATCTTCTCAGTGTATACTGTGATGCTTGGTGTTTACTAACCATCGGTGTCGGTCTCACTAGTGCTCAGTTAACTATGTGATGCTCGGTGTAAAGGCTTTACCGATTGCTCTGTCTTACTTCTTGTTACTGATCGGCTCAATATAAGTAACTGACTGACCTGTTTACTATCCTTTGATACTAATGACAACCTTAAATGCTCAATAGAGATTAACAATCTCCCCCTTTGGTGTTACTATCAAAACTTTGAATATATATAGACAAAATGTTTCTATATATGCCTTATGTCTCCGCCATATACATATCCACAACAAAAATTTCTAAGTACAAAGTACTCCCCCTCGATGCATGCTCCTGGTAGTATGTAATATACATATCAAAGTATACTTATTTGGCATATACATGTTTTCCCCCTTTTTGATAATAATGCCAAATGCAAAAAATATATATATAATGTATACTTACATCTTATCAAAAATGTGTGAATGCATTTTCTGTATAGACTCCAAGAGGTTGTCCCATTCCTCTTTCAAGTTGGTAAGAGAAATATGCTCAAGACTGACTTGTGCATGCATGTCAAAGATATTATCCAACATCAAAATCTCTGGTGTTGCCACAAGTTGTTCAGCTTTGACAATGTGTGCTTTAAAAATTTTCAAGTAAGGAGTGAGTTCTTTTTGTAACTCTGCAACCTGATTGGTGATGTGTGCTTCTTGTTTCCTTAAGTCTGCTATCAGCCACCGGAGTTCCTAAACTTGGTTAATATGCTTTAATAAAGTAGTTGGCTTGAAGATAGCTTCTTGTGTACTCAACTGTATCTCTGCTTCTAAACCTTTTATCTTCTCACTAACTTCTACAGTGAAGGTGTCTGGAGTACAAAGCTTGATTAGAAGTTGACAAATTATCTGGGTGATAGATTTTACCTCAATAATGACCTCAGATAATTTTACCTTGTTCAGTGCCACTTCTATACTAATCCTCTCTGCCAATTTGTTCTGAATCTTTGATTCTGCCCGTTCTTCTATTCTTTTGTCTGCATCTATATCAGGGGCATTGATTTTGTCAGTGAGTGTGGCAAGTTGATCTAAGATGGGAGTATTCTCATCAATATTTGTTTCTAGTACTATCTATTGCAAAATATCCCTCACATCATTTAACACTTCTTTTCATTTGTGTTCTTTGCTTAACTTTTCTTGTGTCGCTTTCCTTGAACAGAATTTCCCATATCTACTTAGTTCCTCGGGGCTTAGGGTTCTCAAGTCACATTTTGGTATAATGATAACTTCATCAATGGTGACCGGCCCTTTGGCTTTCTTCTTCTTCTTCTTCTGGGCAAGAGGTGACTTCTTCTCACTTATGACAATAGCTTTTTCTTCACTTCTCAGAGTATCCTTCCTAGTTGACACTGTATCATCCTTCTTCTGCTCCTTAGTAGATGGTGTGGGAGTCTTGGTTGTAGTGTCAGGTGGGTTCACCTCAGTTAACTTTGTTTCTTTTGGTTCCTTTTTTTCTGTAGACTGTGCCTCTGGTTTGTTAGGCTCATTTGTATCTGCAGGTTGCTCAGGTGCTTGAATCTTAGTTGTATCTTTATTTGGCTCAAGATGAGACACATCAGGTTGTACTTGTGAAATTATTTCAACTGCCTCTACAAGTACAAGTAGTTCACCCAGTAGAGATGTGAACACACTATCGGTGTCTAGTGCTTCATCTTTGTAAGGTGCAATTGTCACATCTTCATCATCCTCATCATCAGGATCACCATTAGTGATGTCCTCAATGAGTGCATCATCATCAGTTTCTTTTGCAAGTGGATCTTAACTTGATCGGGTGCATCCTATGAAATTTTGATTTCTTCCTTCTGTTCGGTGATATCAATTACCTTGATAACTGATATACCGGTGTCCTCTATTTTCTTACCTTTTTTATCATCAATGAAAATACCTTTATCTTTTGAACTATGTCTCTTCTTAGACTATTTCAAGAATGCTTCCTATTTAGCTTTCTCTTCTACTTTCAAAATTGATGTCCATAGAGAATCACATGTGACATCCATATCATCCACATTCTCATCCATGATCTACATAGCTCTATTCTTGACTAGAAATCTAGCCTGATACTTTGTCATGTATTCACTTACCATAGCATAGCTAAAGTGTGAGATTGCACGACTTAGTGACTATTCTCTTTTCCTTTTCTCTATATCTAGTGCAATAGCCCATCTCTCACTTATTTTGTCATCAAGTTCTTTTGCCAATTGACATGCAAATTCCATCAGTACTCTCTTGAATTTAATCATCATTTGGACGATAGCATGTTCTATCTTTGTCTTGTCCTCAATTGACATTTTGTCAAATTTGCCTATGCCTGGATCTGTAAGATTTCCATTCTCAATTATATCTTCAATTATTTCTTCTATAGTACTTTCCCTATTACGAACTAACTTGAATTGATCAGGATAATTTTCAATTTTTGTATCCTCTAGATCTTCCTTATTTCTTATGTATTTCCTCTTTCTCTTCGGTGTCTCAGCTACTTTCTTGGTCTTTCTCTTAACATATTTCTTGGTCGATGTAGTTGCTCTTCTTTTTTCTACTTTTACTACTTCTACTTGCTTGGTAGATTGTGCAATAGTTGATGAATGTGTCTTCATTCTTTCAGGTTCTGGTAGCTGCATATCTTGTTCATCAGTTGTGGGAGGAACCAGTGTGTTATCCTTTTCTTTGTTTGACTCGGTTTCCTTGCTATCATAGGGCTTGTCAGCCAACTATAACTAACCTTCAGTTGCCTCATCAACTAGTGACTCCTTAGGTGAGTCAGATGTAGTTCCATATTTTTTTGTGAGATCTTTTCTCATTTTCTTTACCCTTCTAGACATTTTTTCAATCTCTATGTCTATTTTGATTCTAGACTTAGCTTCCTCATATATACCATACCTACTGATAGTGATGTCTATCGATAATTCCAGCAATGCATTGATAGATTTCAAAGTGAAATCATGATTCATTTCATTTCCCATCAGTGCTAGCCATTTTGTTCTCGGGTCTACTGCCTTTATCATTGATTGGTCTGTGCTTACTACAAAGCATATGTCATCATCAAATTTACTTACAAATTCCTTTGGAATTCTACTCCTTTGTTGCATTTTTGTTTGATATTCCTTGAAATATGCATTGAATTCCTTCTTCAGATTATCTCCTAAACTTTTCATCATTTCACTGATTTGAGTAGTTATCAATTTCTCCAATTGCTAGTTTACTTTACTGATACCTAGTACATATTTTTGTAGATAGAGAAATGTATAGACAAGTAGTGATCTATACTTACATGTATTAGACTTCTTTTCTTTTATTGTCTTCATATTGTCATGCAGTTGGTGTAGTAGTAGCTCAGCAAGATCAACCTAGTGATCTTTCTTCACAATTTTGTAAGCCATGTCCATGGTGATGCAGGGTACACTATTTGGTCTACTAGATTGCAATATCTTGTACCTAATGACATGAGCTGCAAATTTTACCATTGGATCTTTGATAGTTGATATTTTCAGTGCCCTACCATCCCATTGAGCTCCAGTGTTCTTTTCTATGTCAGGATGAGATGAACTTTCAAATGCTTTGGCTTTGTTGGTTGTAGGGTACCTAGTAACCCTACTAATAATATTCTTAGTGACCTCAACAGGTTTATCCAACCAAAATTTTCCATCATGAAATTTGCTTAGCAAAATTCTTATCCAGTCATTGTGGAAGGATTGCAGGAAGTATGCGAAACACCGTAACCCTGACTCCTCAATCTTCTTGTATTCAGTTTTAATCTTACCATCTGGTCCACAAACTTGCTGATAAGAAGCAATGGTCTCAAAATTACATACTTCACTGATCTTGCAGTGAATGTAGGCCCTAATGTCTTCTATTAACAAAACCCTATCTGGAATACTAGAAAATGCACCCATATCATTTGTTTGCGCTATGACCTTGGGATGAGGTTTGAATTTCTCCTCAGCAAAATGTGCCCTAACAATTAATTCCACTTCCTCCTCAATGTTCTGTGATTTGCTTGCAGTAGATGTCGATGCCATAAATTATTTCTAGGGTTTCAACAAACAATAGATAACCAGTGTTCGGTAGGCAGATGAACTTACTTGTTATCATCAAAGAATTGTCATCAGTTCAATCTATAGTAGCTTGGAATCTTTTCTAAAAATCTTTAGCTCAAACTCTGTAAAATCTCTATTCTTTGAAGTCGCAATGTAACAATGAACTCTGTTTCTGCGTATATATAGACTTTTTGATTTTCCCACTCAAACTTTGATGCATTAAATGTGTGACCTAACTTTTGATACGAAACAACTGTCAGCTCGGTAATGTCTACAATTTCTTTTGCTCAGTTAACATAGAGTTTCTTCATCAGTTTGCACTATTTTCGGTTAAACTTGTATAGTGATTACCAATGGGTAACCAACTCATGTTTTTTCTTTTACCGACTATATGACCTTTGTAAACTTATAACACATAAACCATGGTGCATCTTTATTCATGAAAATTTGGTATTTGTACATCATATATAAGGAACTCTATGAAAAATGTGATCATTTAAAATGTCAGTTCCATACATACCTTTGTCATCTTAAGTGGAGGTACCGATGTCACCCAATCCAATGGACGAGGTTTCACTGACAGTGTTACTTGACTCAGCATTCTCATTAGATGCCTTCTTCCACATTGTGTTCCTAAACTTTGTAATATCTACAATGTTATATCCACTCTCAAATATATGGTTTTCATTAGGTGCTCAATCTCTGCAGTTCTTGCTTACATGACCGACCTTGTGATAGTGCATACATGCCATTCCTGCATTTGTCTAGTTTATTGATTGTCCAATCCGATTCTTTCCATAAAATTTTTTTGCAATATGTCCATACTGACCACATACAATACAATTAGTCCATGTATTGTAATCCCAAACATATGAGTTACCTTGTCTCTTCAGTTGATATGGTTTTCGTTGGAGTTTCTCTTTAGGTGTCTAGACTTGTTTCATTTTTGCCTTGAAGTCCCTTGCAGTGTGTCCATGCTTATTACAAGTATAGCATATTTTCTCCTTAGTAGTATTATTAGCAATGTCATTCTTCTTAGCTCTACATTCATAAGTTGGATGTCTAAACTTACCACAATAATAACAATATCCATTGAATTTAGGAATGACGGGAGGTTTACCTTGTTCTTTGCTTCTGCACAAATTAGATGTATTTCCTACTTTTCCACAATGATATCATGTCATCACTTTAGGTTTCTGAGTTTGATTGTTGTTGAATTTTTCATCTTGTTGTGATTATTCTCCTTCACCAGTGTAGCCTATACTGGTTCTGCTTCTGAATCTTCTCTGATTAGTGTAGCCTATCATTTCATTGTGTTGCTTTTGTGTCTTTATTTCATTTCTCAATTTTTCATTATCTTCTTTGAGTATTGAAACATCTTCAAGTCTTCTTGATAATTCTCCATTTACTCGGTTCATTTCTTGATTAACTGTCATCATCTGATTTGATACTTGGAAGTGACAATCAGTGAGTCTCTATATTTCACTTTATTTTTCTTGAAGTTGTTCAGCTTGTCTATCATTGTTCATGATTTATGATGAAGGGTGCTCCCCTTAATACCAGAAACACATAACAGAAATAGAGAAACAATAACAATATGCAAGAACAGAAAATTGGCTTCTTATTATCTCCACAAATGTGGAATTACAAACTTTCAGAATTACAATATGCAAAGCCACATGGGCATTCCCTTAAGATATTCTATAGGACAAAGCCTCGAGCTATTACCCAGATCTACTACCTAGAACTATTCTGAACTGCTTAAGACAATAGTACAGCCTTCCTTATATAGGCAATTTTCCACCGCCTGGGAAGGTTCCATAAATTTTTAGCCAATAAGGCCGACCAAACTTAGAATTATTTTATTTTACATTTTACTACATCATAGTCGGCTCAAGATAACCTTTGAAACCTGAACAGAAATTTTGAAGAAAATTATTTTTCACCATTTCGGGTGGCCCAACTTCCGAAGACCATAAGTCATCACCCGTTGACTCGCTCGGCTATTATAACCCCATTTCGGAAATGCCACGAAGCGCTCTACAGGCTTGACTTGCGCAAGCGCCCATCACCCAAATTTTCAACCTCATCCGGGGCCTCTAAAGCCTTCAAAACTGAGTTCAAAGTTTCTGTACCCTGCTGCCAATACCGAAAATCTTCAATATCTTCCAATATACACTTGATCTGGCAATGAAACTTTACTGGCAAACTTATATGACCAAAATGAACCTCCAAGAAAGAAATCAGATCATTCTGAGCACATACAAAAATTACCAAAAATAGTAACTTTCCATAAATAGCAGCCCTGCACAAAATAGCCCTTATTGAATTAAAAAAAATAGAAACATTTTTGGGTGATGCAAGATTGCTCTTACACCCAGGATGCTCCTGCATCAATTTCCACCATTCTCACCATTTGAGATTCATGACGAATTTGAAGTTCTTTCACTTGCTCAAATAGATGTTGATTCTTTTTAGATAAATCAAAGATTATGCTTTCAAATCCGTCAGAGATGCTTCCAAAGCTTGATCCAATATGATCAAATATTTCATCAATAGGTTCTTCATGATAATTGATTTCATTTAGCTGAATTGTAAGGTTCTCCCTTTCAATCAGTAATTTCTTTAGTTCTTCCTTGGCTTGTTTATACTATTCCACAAACATCTGTATTTGTATCTTCTAATTCTCAATAGTCTTGTAAGTTTGTATCTCTGCATGACTTAGATCTTTTACCCTTCATTGGTTAGACTATTCAACAAGAGAACTACGCTCTAATACCAATTGTTGGAATTAGGAGAGATAGGTACTGAGAGGGGAGGGGTGAATCAGTGCCTTCAAAACTTTACTTGTAAAACCTTTCTGATCTATAACTGAATACTGTGATAACCGATCAAAATAAATTGAATATAATTGTATAAATCAATCATCTAGTTAAATTAAGAAAGTAAACAACATGAAATCAATATGTAAATCACATAACACAAGTATTTTGGTAATGTAGAAACCCTTGTTAGAAGGTAAAAACTATGGTGGGGATGACACCCACAAATTCTTCACTACTGCAGATAGAAAAGGTTTGCCTGTTAAGGCTACAAGTTTTGATCACTTCTGGTGATCTTACCCTATTAGGAGTAACATATTAGATCAGCTAGATCTACCTAGTTATAGGATTTAAACAACACTAATGAAGTGTCTACTCGGTTAAGAGATTTACATAAGACTGTTAAGTCTACTCTGTTAAGAGATTTATCAAAACTCTATCACAATTGTCAAAAAGTAATATGTAATTATCTGCTAGTTGACAACTCAATTTTCTGAAACAAATCTATAAGTGCTCATAAAAATATCACCTTATCTTTGATGGTTCTCTACTTTATTTAGCTCGGTAGCCTTCTCTGATTCTGCTCACTCTGATATCCTTTGTGCTCTGTTCTGCTTGGTAAACTGATTGTCTTGAAGTTTGGCAATGTCTTCAAGTGCTACGTGATTCATATATATTAGTTCAGCCAACCTCATAAAATGGAGCGAACAAACAAAATATATAGTGCTATGTTTTGTCACCTTAGCAAAAATTAGGTTACAAAAATAATCATAACCCTAAGATCTACGGTGCAAAATAACCTAGATCAACTATTACAATAAGATAAACATTACATTTAATGAGTATCTTTTTACAATAAATGCTCCTCGATCTTGGTAAACCATTTTATGATCTATTGTAACCGTTTGCATAGAATAATGTGCCATTTCAGATTACTATGTCATTTTCTGTGATCATCGGTAAACATTGTATAATATGCTCAGTGTATATTGTGATGCTCAATGTTTACTAATCGTCAGTGTCAGTGGCACTGGTGCTCGGTTAATTGTGTGATGCTTAGTGTAAAGGCTTTACTAACTACTCTGTCTTACTTCTTGTTACTGACTGACTCAATATAAGTAACCAACCAACCTGTTTACTATCCTTTGATACTAATAAAAACCTTAAATGCCCAATAGAGATTAACACAGATTTTGCCGCTTAATCTCCTTCATAGATTTTGCCTCTTAAACCTTCCTCGATGGTTGTTTCAGCAACACATTTCAGTTCCATCCTTTATATCTTCTCCAAATTTTGTCAGTCGTGGATCTTATAAAAAACTTTATCCTCAATCTCAAAATCATAACAATTTCCAGCTCATCAATTTATGTCAGCTAAAGTTAAGCATTTAATACTTTCATCCATACTTGGTTAACAAAGAAATTTTTTTATGAACACAAGCTCAACTAATACTAATGCTCGATATACACTACACTAGCTTGGTGTATACTGAAGTACTTTATTTACTGACCACATTGCCTTGTACTTTTTTCTTCCTCCTTCATAATAGATTAATGCAACATAATCAAGTCAATAATATGAAGTCATAGACTCATAAATAAGTTACCCAAAGTATTCCTTATCCTCATCTATCATATCCATCTTTCTCCATGTAGATATCTCAGTTATTCATCTTTTCTCTCCTCTTTATAAATGTTTAGATGTTTGCAACCAACATGATAAGTACTATCAAAACTAGTTGACATCAATGACAACATAATGACTGATTCAATTATCTTATATATCATTTAGGTACTTGGTAATCTCTAATCATTGAACTTCAAGTCATTTAGGTATTCAATCAGTTGTAGTTCATCAATCTCTCCTGTTGGCATTGATGGCAACACAAGCAATATGAAAAATGCCATGCACATACCAAACATGTATGCTAAAACTATGTAAGTAAATATTGTAGCTTGGTAAGCTCTCCCTAGCTTGATATTTAATATGTTGAATCACTATGTTACATAACAACATTACAAGTGTAGACTTTCCTCTGTGGATTTGATCTTTTTAGCTCTCAAATTCCTTCTATTCTTCAGCAAAAAATCTTCAAAACTCTCCCTGACTTTCTCAAATTATCTCTCCCTTAGATAGATATGATCTCTTTATTTATCATATTGTTTATCTCTCCCTTTGACAACAATTCCAAATAAAAACATAAAACATACAACTCTACAATAGCTAAGTAACTCTCTGTTGTTTGGTGTAGACAATGTATCTTGGTATACTGATATGCCAATTCCCTTTTCTAGTTCCTCAAGTCTTTCACATCCTTAGACATAATCCAAAGTGTGAGCTATGTTTTTGTGAGGCCTCACCCCATGCCATCATTCATAGCATTTTATTTACCATCTTGTGACTCATGTTGGCACTTTATTTTATCGTGATTGGACTATTGGATAGAAACATTATTTTGATGCTATGTGATGACCTTTGATTAGGTGATGATGACATAGGACTTTTTCTTTCATTCTATTTATTAGGTCATGAGCATAGTAATCGATGAATCTTTGATTTAAGTATGATACTTTGGCGTTACATTCATGTTAGGAAAATTTATGAGAGATGATCATGATTATTATGTTAGGTGAATTAACATGTATCATTTTATTCTTGACTTTATATGCTTTAGAAATGCTATGTTGAAAATGATGAGAATTATTATGAAATGCAGTTAGAAATTTATGATGTTAGGAATGTGATTCTTAGATATATATATGTGTGTGTGTGTGTGTGTGTGTGTGTGTGTGTGTGTGTGTGTGTGTATGTATGTATAGATATATATATATGTATGTATGTATATATATATATATATATATATATATATATATATATATATATATATATATATATATATATATATATATGTATGTATGTATATATATATATATATATATATATATATATATATATATATATATATGTATGTATATATATATATATGTATGTATGTATGTATGTATGTATGTATGTATGTATGTATGTATGTATGTTATTGACATTTCATGAGCTACTGATATTTTGTCAAGTGTGCAAGTAAGACCATGGCCATATCAGGGGAAATTAAAGATGGATATTTGTAAAATCATTTTAAGCCAAGGTTATCTCCAAGGGGAGAAATTAACCTTCTTGTGAAGTGTAATTGTTGTAAAGTGGTGCATGAATGTATTTATTGGTTATGTATATTTTATTTTATTATTTTAGTCCACTTGGCATGCCATGTGTATTGTGTTGTAATTTGATTCTTTTGTGGTGTCAATTGATACATGTCATCTAAGTTGGCATGCCCAAGTGCTTTATGTGTGTGAGTGGTCTCTAATTTTAGGAGCCTTAAGTGGGAATCTCTTACATTTTCATATGCAATCTTTAGGTGGTCTTTTGAGTGGCTTTTAATGACCATATAAGGTAGTGGAGGTTTAACATAGGCTACCTCATAGTGGTGCCATGTGTTGGTGGTCAAATTTTGACCATTATGATGTATTTTGGCTATTTTTGCCCTTCCAAAAGATGCTCTTTTGAATAGTGATGAAAATTCAAATTGCATGCCAAGCCCACTCCTCTTTTTGAATATTGAATTTGAATTCCCCCCTCTTGTTTTGAAAGGATTAGGTTTTTCCTTCTTAAGGAGATGGAGGGAACATTTGTGGGTAATTTCTTACTCTCCAATTTTTTGGAGACTGGAGAGTTTGAGAGATTTGGATCTTATTTTTTTTTGGTTTTTTGGAGGATTTTGGTTGTTGCATAGCAAAGGAGGAGACTAGTTGGGGAAAGCTCATCTCAACCCTCTTGACACTAGCTTGGATTGAGGTTGGATTTTGAACTCTCTTTTCTATTGCTATGTGAATAGTTACTTTCTTATGTTGTATGTATGCTAGTTTTATATGTATTTCAAATGTCTTCTTAGTCTATGCATGCAAGTGGTTTTCTTTTCCTTCTTTTGTTGTATTTGTTTCTTGGGGGTGTGCAAGGCCAAACTCACCCTTGGGAGGGAAGAGAACTTTGATGGGTGAAGGTCAAAAGTTGGGAATACTCATCTAGTGTAGAGTCCTTCCTCTAGGAGGAAGGGGATAAGGCATGGATGTATGGGCATCCATGTTGCCATCCTTGAGTATATAAAATGGGGGTCATAAGGGTGTTGTTATTGTGCTGATTATGAGAAGGGTTGATGGTTGAATTCTTTGGCCTTGTGAAGGAAATTAGAGCATATTTTGGAGCCTTGTTGAAGGTAGGTTTATTCTTGTATTTTTCACATTCTCCTATTTTGGTAGATTCCACCTTCACCCCTACTATGGGTCCAAGGTGATCCATTGTGTGCATAGCCATGGGAAGGGAACTTTGTGTTCATGTATGTTTTTGTTTTTTTGTTTGAATATGTGCTTGTTGAATGCATGTAAACACCATATCCATCTTTTTTTTTTCCTAGCTCGGGGGTGTCCATAAAATGGCCTAGGTTGGGAGGTGAGCCTCCATGGTCTATTTGTTTTATTTTTGTAGATTTATCTAAGGAAAGCTAGCTGGTTTTAAGGTGGAATTGGAAAGTTTGGATTTTTGGCCCATGGTGTTTATTGATTGATGTATGGCTTCAAGCCTTACGAACAAGATCGTAAAAAGCTATGTAAATGCCTAACTTGTATTTTGCTTATATTATTAGAACTTCCTTCTATCTCTCCTATGAACTACTTGAAAATTAGAATAAGTAGAGAATCATGTAAATGTAGTTTATATGCACGGGAAAGTAAAATAGAGTTGTTGTTTTAAAGTTAAATCTATGTGAGAAAAGAAAGTATATTGTGTTACCTTCATGATACATTGGAAGTGCTAGTAAAGATGTTTAGAATTACCAAATGAAATAAATGTTTCCATGTTTCCATTTTTGAGTATATAAAATAGGGGTCAGAAGGGTGTTTTTATTGTGTTGATTATGAGAAGGGTTGATGGATGAATTCTTTGGCCTTGTGAAGGAAATTTGAGCATATTTTGAAGCCTTGTTGAAGGCAGGTTTATTCTTGTATTTTTCACATTCTCCTATTTTGGTAGATTCCACCTTCACCCCTACTATGGGTCCAAGGTGATCCATTGTGTGCATAGCCATGGGAAGGGAACTTTGTGTTCATGTATGTTGTTGTTTTTTTCTTTGAATATGTTCTTGTTGAATGCATGTAAACCCCATATCCATCTTTTCTTTTTCCTAGCTCGGGGGTGTCCATGAAATGGCCTAGGTTGGGAGGTGAGCCTCCATGGTCTATTTGTTTTATTTTTGTAGATTTCTCTAAGGAAAGCTAGCTGGTTTTAAGATGGAATTGGAAAGTTTTGATTTTTGGCCCATAGTGTTTATTGATTGATGTATGGCTTCAAGCCTTATGAACAAGATCGTAAAAAGCTATGTAAATGCCTAACTTGTATTGTGATTATATTATTAGAACTTCCTTCTGTCTCTCCTATGAACTACTTGAAAATTAGAATAAGTAGAGAATCATGTAAATGTAGTTTATATGCATGGGAAAGTAAAATAGAGTTGTTGTTTTAAAGTTAAATCTATGTGAGAAAAGAAAGTATATTTTGTTACCTTCATGATACATTGGAAGTGCTAGTAAAGATGTTTATAATTAACAAATGAAATAAATGTTGCCATGTTGCCATCCTTGAGTATATAAAATGGGAGTCATAAGCGTGTTGTTATTGTGTTGATTATGAGAGGGGTTGATGGTTGAATTCTTTGGCCTTGTGAAGGCAATTTGAGCATATTTTGAAGCCTTGTTGAAGGTAGGTTTATTCTTGTATTTCTCACATTCTCCTATTTTGGTAGATTCCACCTTCACCCCTACTATGGGTCCAAGGTGATCCATTGTGTGCATAGCCATGGGAAGGGAACTTTGTGTTCATGTATGTTGTTGTTTTTTTGTTTTAATATGTGCTTGTTGAATGCATGTAAACCCCATATCCATCTTTTTTTTTTCCTAGCTCGGGGGTGTCCATGAAATGGCCTAGGTTGGGAGGTGAGCCTCCATGGTCTATTTGTTTTATTTTTGCAGATTTCTCTAAGGAAAGCTAGCTGGTTTTAAGGTGGAATTGGAAAGTTTGGATTTTTGGCCCATAGTGTTTATTGATTGATGTATGGCTTCAAGCCTTACGAACAAGATCATAAAATGCTATGTAAATGCCTAACTTGTATTGTACTTATATTATTAGAACTTTCTTCTATCTGTCCTATGAACTACTTGAAAATTAGAATAAGTAGAGAATCATGTAAATGTAGTTTATATGCATGGGAAAGTAAAATAGAGTTGTTGTTTTAAAGTTAAATCTATGTGAGAAAAGAAAGTATATTGTGTTACCTTCATGATACATTGGAAGTGCTAGTAAAGATGTTTAGAATTACCAAATGAAATAAATGTTTATAAATAGTGTTTAAAATCTAGCTTAAAATGTTTCTAGAATTAATCTCATTTTATGTTGTGAATATAACAAAAAAATAATTTGTTTTCTGTGTTTTGCCCTAATTTTGGGCATGACAATTGCATCAACATGAATGATCTTCTCATAAGAATAGGTTGATGCAACCTCCAGATCATATTAGTGATGGGTAGACAGGGGATGGACCCCAAGTCTAGTCATCAAGTATTCAAAAGTGTCCTTCAGTAGAGGCTTGGTAAAGATATCAACAAGTTGCTCCTTTGATGTAACATATTACAGTTTTACTTACTTCTCCTATACTTGTTCTCTTAAGTAGTGATACTTAATAGAAATATGCTTTGTCTTTGAATGCATTATAGGATTCTTAGAAATATTTATTGCACTATTGTTGTCACAATATATAATCATCAACTCAGTGATTACCTCATTCATCCCTTCCAACACTTGTTTGATATAAGCAATGTTTGAACAATTTTTAGTAGCAGCCACATACTTGGCTTTGGTTGTGGACTGAGAAATACAAGGTTGTTTCTTACTTGTCCAAGTAACAAGTATTTCACCAAAGAAAAATGCTACTCTGGTTGTGCTCTTTTTGTCATCTATATTTCTATTCCAATCTGCGTCGGTGTACAATCTTAGTTCAAATTTGCATTTCTTAGGATACCATAAACCATAATCCTCTATTTTCTTCAAATATCTCAAGATTCATTTTACTACAACCATATGTGAATCCTTTGGATTGGAAGAAAATCTAGCAACAATCCCCATTGCATGTGCAATATCTAGCCTACTATGTATGGCATACATCAACTTACTAATCATAGATCGGTACAATGTGTAGTTTAGCTTTGTAGACTCATCATCTTTAGTCAGTTTGCAGCTTGTGACCATCAGTGTTCCAACTAGTTTAGCATTTTCCATGCCAAATTTTCTTATTACTTCCTTTATGTACTTTATTGTGTGATGAAAATTCCATCATTCTGCTGAATCACCTGCAAGCCTAGAAAGAATTTAATCTCTCCAAACATAGAGATTTCAAATTATTTTCTCATCTCATCAGTAAATGATTTATAAATATGATCTTGTCCTCCAAAACTTATATCATCCAAAAATATTTTAGCAATCAAGATAGTATCCTCAAATCCTCCTTTCATGTATAAATTGTCATTTTCACTAGTTCTTACAAAACCAATATTTAAAAGATAAGTATGCAACCTTTCATACCAGGCTCTTGGCACTTTCTTTAAACCATATAAAGCTTTGTGTAGTCTACATAGCATGTCTTTCTTATTTGGATCAAAAAACCCTTTTGGTTGTTCTATGTAGACCTCCTCTTCTAGTATTCCATTCAGAAAAGCAGACTTAACATCTATTTGATAGACTTTAAATTTCTTATGTGTAGCATATGCAAGTAACATGTGGACTCCTTCTATTCTAGCAACATGTGAAAAAGTTTCACCATAATCAATACCTTCTTCCTATGCATATCTCTTGCAAACAAGTCTACCTTTGTTCCTTGTAACCTCTCCATTTTCATTTAGCTTATTTCTAAAAATCCATTTAGTACTGATAACATTTTTATCTTTCAGTCTAGGTACGAAAGTCCATGTCTTATTTTTCTCAATTTGTTCTATCTCTTCAATCATATCATTTATCCATTCATCATTCTCAAGTGCAACCTTAACAGTCGTCGCTTCAAACTCACAAACTAAGTATGTGTTTTGCCTTAACTTACTTCTTGTTAGCATGCCACCTTGCTTGTCTCTAATGATTTGGCTCTCCAGATGATGTCTTCTAAAAAATATTTCCAGCACTTGATCTATCCTTTATTCTTCATTCTATTCAGGTTCATTTCCTTTCTCGGTAGTTTCTTCCCGATCCTCGGTTTCCCTTTGTTGTTCCTCGATGTTATTTTCCTGATGCTCAGTCAACTCAGCCTGTGTCTTTGGTAGGTACTCTGGATGATCAACATAAGTGAATCTACTGTGTCATCTTAAAATTTAATCACTTCCATCTTGATAGGTTTAACACCCTCTCTTACTATATTTATCATGATAGACTTGCATTTAGGATGCATTCTGCACTTTATTTCTTCATTCTAGGTGAAATTAGGGTTAGGATCTCAAGGATTATCCTTAATTTCCCTCATCCATGGCTCTATTTTCTAGGTAGGACTTATAAATAGCTCCTCCTAGCCTTCATCACAATCATCATATGATTTTATGCCTCTCCCTGGTATTCTGTCCCATTCTGGCATCATTTCTAGGTCTCCGAGCATCTCTGGGACCTCCTGTCCTGATTCTGGCTGGATCTATGCCCACTAGGTCAAATTCAAAGTCGACCCTGACCTAGGTTAGAGATGAGGTTATCTTTGACCTCCTCCAGAATATTTGCCTCTTTTCTAGATTTGGTCCCGACGAGCCCCGAAATTAATGTCGGGCCCTCGGATTCAAGTGTGGAAAGGTTTTAATTCAAAATTAATTTAATTTCTTTCCCTCCTTAGTTGGTTATTGTGAATGGACCTTAATTCAAGGTGAAATTTAAATTATGGGTCCTCACATTGCTCTAGGAGCCTCACCTTGAAACCTCTATATAAAGACTCTCATTTGCATTCATTTATACAACACATCAGCACCAAGCAATTGCACTCAAGTGATCATATTGCAAGGAGATTCAAGAAAGAAAGGAATGGTGAGGTGAAGATGCAAGATTGCAAGAGGATGATATAGAAGATCAAGCCATTTTTGAAATCAAGCATCTTTGTGAACACACCATTGTGAACACATACTTGGAGCAAGAGAGATCCTTTCTTCCTTGATCCACCATTACCAACTTTCAAGCATTTAAAGATATAATCATGGGGTAAAAATTATGGATTGTGAGTTTGGTGGAAGTACTTTAGCCTTGGGGGCTTGGTATGCTTTTCTATCTCATTCAAATCTATGCATCATTGTTTCATACATATTCATGCTAGGGTTTTGATCTAGAGGATTAGATCTTGGCATTACAATTTCAATGCATACACACACATTCTATTTCAATTGGCTATTCGTAGAAGTGGAGATCACAAAAAAAGGGGTTTGACTAAGGAAAAACCCTATATAGCCACCTCCAAAGCCCCCTTTTTCATATATCTATAGTCGTTGTTTTAGGAATTAAACGACCGGTCTGAGTATCCTTTTCGCCAAACTTTCGAGATCTGTGAACAAAGTCAAAATTGACCTTCAGAATAAAAATGTAGCCTTTGACCTTTTATGAGGGTCAAAGACTACTTGCTGTCAGAAAGATGAAAGTTTTATGGGTTTTCACTGTCACGACTTCCTGGTCCTAGATCTAGCTGCAAAATCTTCCGAAACTCCGCACAAGCTTCAAAAAATAGGTATTTCTAAATCTATTTCATGATGAGGTATGTATCTTGACCTAATTAATTTTCAAGTATTTCCAAATTTACTTATGCTATTCCAATTCAAAACAATAATTACAAATGAATAGTGTTGAATATTAGGTGCATTGTTAAGGCTCCATTTTAAACCTATTCATTTTGGTTAACCTGTTTACGACAACTCTTTCTTTTATGGTGTTATATTTAAATCTTGTATGCTTATAAGATTAGATTTCTTGCATTTATTTCTTGCATCTATATTTCAAAAATACAAAAAAAAAAATGCAAAAATTCCTTTAAAAATACAAAAATATTTACATTTTCATGCTTTTAGTGCTTTCTTTGTATTCGACATGTATGATTCTTGTTTTGAGTACTTTGATGAGGCTTTTACTGTACAAGAGGATAGATTCCCTAATGAGGTACATGGTAGTGAGGATGAAAATGGTTTGAATACGATCTCCATAGATCCTATTCCTATTTCACTCTCCTCCACAACCTCTCCAATTGACCTTTACCATAGGGTGTGTGCATGGTTACCTTCATGTCCCACTATTTGTAATATTGATAAACCTAAAATGATATATCCTACACCTTTGATGATGGTAAAAGGATGTCCTCATATAAAAATTAAGGGTAAACCTAGAGATCCTTTGGATTTCTCTAATAACATGGATTCCTTTTCACATGCTTATCCTTTCTTAAATGAAAAATATGCCAAAATCTCTGAACCTCTTCAACCTAGTAAAGAGATTGAAAATCAACTAGAGATACAACAATCTGAGATAAAACATCCTGAGATTCAACAGTAGGAAGCTCCATCTTCTTCTCCTTTGACTAAGGATGATTGGGGGAAATTGGATTTTAATCCTACATTTATTAGAGAATACAAGGTCTCTAATTTGGATTTTATGAAGAAACAAAATGAATTTGAGAACAAAGTTTTTATTTCTTCCCCATTTTCTGAAGAACTAAAAAGTAATTTTGTTGCTGCTTCGATTGATGAAATTATTGAAACTATAAATCCTGATTGTTATGACATTGTGACATATGCCACTCCTTGGACTCCTTCTGATATGACTAATCGATATGGTCTTGGTTATCATTTTCTTAAAAAATCAGGATTTAATGGGAAAGGATGTGGTAAATATGAACAAGTTATACAAGTACCTTTGGATAATGAAGTTTATGATCATACATATGGATTAGGATTCAATCCTTATAGACAACCATCAGCTTTTCCTCTCAATGTTAATCATATTTGCAGTGGACAGTTGAAGTTGGTTAACCCATTGCTTATTGACCTTAATCAAGAACCCTCTTTGGATATTTTTCCTAAAGATGAAGCCTTAATGGAATTTTTAGGGGTTTATGAAGATTTACCTAAGTTTCATCAAAAAGGAGGAAAGCTTTGTAATACCCCAAAAATGGGCTATAAGTTCATTAACCTCCTATATCATCAAATCATATGAAATCGACATCAAAGTCCTATATCATCAAATTAACCCATAAATTAATTATTTTATTTCAAAAATCAGTTAAGTTGAGCATAAATCACTTTATTATTAAATTAATTCATAATTAAAACATGCACAATCATAAAAGCAGACAACTATCAATTATCAATTAAAGCTAAACTCTATTTTGAGTTAAAGCTTAGCTTTTGCATGTTTTTGTGAGTTAATTATCTTTTATTTAAAAATAACTCAAAAATCAAGTTGAGTTATTTGAGTGATTTATAGCTTTTTCCCATGCACCTCCAAAGCCCTGGATTTCTATAAATTAAAGGCTCAGCTCTTCACAAATCATCTCATATTTTGCACAATCACGCTGGAGAATTGGAGGCTGAGGAATCAACTTGCGAATTCAAAGCTTTGTGAGATCAATCTTATTTTTGCATTCATATTTCATATCATTTCTAGATTAGCATAGCATATCAGTTTTCAATAGCATAGATTCATATCAAGTTTTTATCATTCTTATTGCATAGAAAATATCAAAAATATAGATTAATTGCATTTATTCCATATCTAGAATTGCATTCAAATCCTTCATTTAGGTGTCGTCTAGGTCACTGATCTCGATAATAATCTGAGAACATTAATCTCGCACCTATTAGAAGGCAATAAATCGCTTGGTTAGATAGCTTTCAATTTTGCATGATTTTGATTATCACTAACCTCTAATGTTTTACTGAGTGTTGTGTCTATAGATCAGGTATAATTTTCACACACACATTTCTGGCGCCCACCGTGGGGCAACCCACCTTTGCATGCTAGTTTTGATTTTTTTGGGAGCTAAAACCCCAAAGTTTCAAAGATTTAATTTTATCTCCCAAACGGCTTGGAATTTTGGTCTGAAATTTTTTTTGAAGGTTGGTGACATGTTAGGAAAGCTATAGTAAAAAATTTAGAATTTTATGAGATGTTTTGAATTTTTAATAATTTTTTCTTGAAATTCTAAAAAAAATTAATATCTGACGCAAATCAGCATATTTTTCAAAAAATTTTATATTTTCGGAAATCTCTTTAAATTCTACAGGGGATCCATTCTTTGTGTTTTAAATTTAGACATGATATCATAGCTCAAATAGTCAATTTACAAAAACTAGTCTGTTTTGATAAAATGGGTCTCTAAGGCACAAATGAAGAGGTTTTTCTAAAATTTTTGCATTTTTGGAAAGCTCTCTATTTTTTAGTAGGGGTCTCTATTCTGAATTTCTATTTTTGTGGCCAAAATCATATAAAAAAAATTAGATCTTGTTGACTAGGTCAAATGCAAAAAAAAAAATAAAGTTTTGTGATGGGTATGCACTTATTTTTTTTACATGGTTCAATGAATGATATGAGTTGTCATTTGGGTTGATTTCTGGTTATTATTACTGATAATAATTGATTTTTAGAGCTAACCCTATGGTTTTCATAAGTTGAATATATTTTGCATATCTTGTTTGCTTGTTTGCTTGTTGGAGAGTTCGTCACTTGCTTGCATGGAAAAGCTCAACAAAAATTGCTAAAAATCAAGTAAAATCTATTAAGCGCGTTGCAAGGATCCCAGGTATTCTCCTTCATCTAATAATATTTTGATTTGGGACTTAAAATAAATCTCTTATGTGTCAAGCTTGTGTGCATCTTTTCATGCTTTTGATCTATTTCTACACACTTGCATAATTGATACTAGGTTGTGAACCCTTAAGGATTCATTAAGTAGTCTTAGAATACTTGTGATTGATCTTGATTGCTATCTTGGGTTATTGGACTCGCTAATCTGCCGGCCCCTCATTTCTACCCTGTGGTTGCAATCTCAGCGCCATAAAGGGGAGGGGTCAACAGGACAGAAGCGTTAAATGTTCCACTTGGCAACCCTTTTGTGCTTTTAGGAACTCACTTGTTTTCTAAGTTGGGGACTCATTTTTAGCTTGTGTGAGGTGTTAAGTGTTTCACCTTGTGGACTCATCTCATATTCGCTTTAAACGTTAAGTGTTCCTCTTTCTACTTTTTGGATGCTTTTGGTAGATTTGCTTTCGGAACATACATCTGTGCTCACATAGTAATTAGGCCCTATGAACACTATTTGTGATTCTTGAGAGATTGGATTCCTAGCGAAATCCTTCTTGACGATAGAATCCTTGTAGGTAGGGAGGATACTTAGTGCGTTTCACATTCAACTTAGTTAGTGAGTCTTCTCTTATTGATCGACACATTCTCTCTCCGGAGAGGTTGATAGATCACGTGGGGTTGATATCACAAGCTTTGGTGAATCAAAATTGGTTAGTGCGTCTTCTCTTATTGATTGATACATTCTCTCCCCGGAGAGGTTGATAGATCACGTGGAGTTGATATCTCAGACCTCGGTGGAACAAAACTTTGTCTTAGCGTGTCGGATTAATCTGCTTGCTTTGTTTGGGTTAAAAGTGAAGAGGTGTCAAAACCTTGAATCTGGAGCCAAGTCCCCTTGTGGTATGCTATTGTGAGTCATCTTTAGAGAGGGTTAACCGTAGCGGACAATCCCTTCACAGGGCAAACTGCATTGACGGAACCTCAAGCGGTAATAGCCATTTTCACCATGGTAGTGACAACCGCTATATAAATGTCCTTGTGGAAGAAATCTCCACGGGTATGGTTCATTGTTGGGTTGTCAGATCTCCCTAGCAGCTCTTGAAGATTAAGTTCTCGGACTGTGTCAAAACCTTGGTGCGCCGGGATTGGAGTTCACCCCTTTGAATCATAAAAGTTGCAGAGTCAAACCATTACTAAAAACCCTAGAGAGGCCAATTTTTCACTTTCAGGTATATGTGCGTTATTGCAAAACTTTTTTAGAACATACACAATTAGTACTCTCAGGGATTAGCACAATTTGGTCACTTGATTGTTCATGCGCAAGGTTGCTTTTGCCCTTGTTCATTGTTTTCAGACGTGCTTGGAATCACTTGCTTGCTATTCTGCGTGCTTATTTATCTACTTGGCTATTAAAAACGATCAAATCTGGTATAACCTTCAAAATCTGGACAATACAATTTGCAAACAATCCAAAACTGAAGACCTTACATTTTGCAAAAATTGACGTAAAATCTTTTCTGGAGTCAAAAGTCATTTCAGGAAGTCAAAAGTCATACGAGTTTTGTCAAGTGTCATTTCAGTATTACCCAACTGTCGTATGAGTTTAGCAACTGTCATTTCATAGACTACCCAGTGTCGTACGAGTCTGCAGAGTGTCGTTTGGAAAAATTTGAGAAAGTTGTTAGAAATTGTCAAATTGCAAGATATCCAATGTTTCCAGCCTAGTTCCAGAATCTGTCAAAAATATCATTGTGTCAAGAACAGATCAGTAGCTATTGAGAATTAGTACACATGTCTCAAAGAATTAGTAAACAAGAGGAAGAAGCTCTGATCGCTGCTATAATGAAATAGATACATGCTATGCAAGTCCAGCTTGACAAATTTGGGAAAGAAAAGGAACCTCTATACTCTTTTCCATTTGATAAAGACTTGTACATGTCACCATGCCCCCGGAAAAAAATTGAGCAATATGATACCTCTTCCACAGAGAGTGACACATCTAGCTTTGAAGACTATGATGACTATGATGACAGAAAATGTAATGATACCTATGACACCTCTGTTCCTAAGAGTCCTCCTCATCGTTCATTCCTGCTTACTACAAATGGGCCATCACATTGGATAGATCGTGATAGTGATCCATATGATTCTGATTTTGAAAGAGATTTTGATGGCTTTTGTGGACAATACCTTGATGATGATCCATCTACTACTTCTGAGGACTATAAAATACATCGTGCTAGCTTGAAACGTCAATACTATAAGGATCTCTCCTCTAAGAACTCTCCAGCTGAAAATAAAGATTACACTCTCAAGCAAGATCATGTTAATGTTGAACCTTTGTTTGGTGATGGTTCCCTTCCATCCCCTATTTCCTCCAATACTCGTACATTTCCTAAAGCTTCTGAGTCTTTCAAATCTTTCACAGAACCTTCATTCGACACAAGCCTTGATACTTCTCATGTAGTTCCCTATAGTTATCCTCCAGGGCTACCTCTTAAAGAAACTAAAGCTAACCTTCACTTGGCTGCAAAGACTTTCAATAATGATAAACCTAAAGAGCCTAAGCCTTCATATGCTATAATCCCTACTTTAGCTAGTCCTCCACCATCTCTTCCAAAATCATCCATACAATCCCAACATGCTTCCTTGTCCTTAGAAGTGGCTCCATGTCAAGAGGACTCTAAAAATGATGGAGAAAAGAACATAAAGAAAGATCAAGATCAAGAACCCTCCATGTCATCCACTCCTTTTCCCAATGTCTCTTATCCGCTTCATGGTTATTTTGATCCTATACACCCTTTTTCATGCATTCCACCATGTTTTAAGTCTTCTCTTAAGCAAGATCAGGCTACTACTTACACTAATGAGCTTATTGACAATCAAAATGACCTTACTACGCTTGCACTTTCCAAAGATGATACTTCCATTAAGGTTGGTAAAAATGGTGTTCCTTCCAATGTTAAGCCTATTGAAAAACAAGAGAAAAATTATGCGCTTATGCTATCCGAAGATCCTTGTCAAGATCAAAGTCTTTCATCTTCTTGTTCTACCACTCCATGTTCCCTTCCACTTTCTACTCTTCCTAAGTCTTTGCAAGCTTTGAACAATCCTATCAAAGAAGGTGCTCATATTCAAGATGTCCATGAGTCTATTGAAAATTCTAATGCTCACTCTAAAGATGCTGATATCCTTGGTTGTCATATAGATGCTGATGAACTTATTGATTATCCTTTTGCGTCTTCCACTTCCATCCTTGGACCTCTTCCACCACTACTAAAGGCTTCACGTCTTCCTTCCATCTTGGGTCCTTATGTCCCTTCACTTTCCCCTCCTAACTTTCCTAATTCACCATCCATCTTGGGTCCTTACATACCTCCATCTCCTATCTTTCCTCAAGATCAACATAGATGCATACCCTTGAATCTTTTTCATCCACCCACCCATCTAAACCAGTCATCTCCTCCTTCTTCCACAAGTCCCAAGTCTTTTGGAAGTAACTTGAATGTTCAATATAAGAAAAAAAAGCAATACAAGAATCCATCAAAAAAAAATATCACCATGTCTCCTCTCATAGACAGGGAAGCATAAAGTCAAAAGAGATATCTAAGAAAAAAACTACAAGACAAGTATGGGTTCCAAAATCCATCATTCAAGATATTCTCTCTAGATCATCAAAAGGAAATAAAAATCCTAAGGCTATATGGATTCCAAAGTCTCTCTTGAAAGAGTCTGGTGTTGAGCAAAAAGTGAAATTGACATTCAAGCTTCCAAAGGCTTCCACTTCATCTCCTTCCAAAAATATTCCTCCATTTCATGCGCCCAAACCTCAACCTCTGCTATCTGTTCGCCATATTCCTTCACGTATTCCTTCATTCACATTTCCTCCACCCTCTCGCCACTCTTCAAGGTGTGTGTTTACGTTGATCTTGCCTTCCTTTCCATCTACCCTTTCACAATCCTTCCATTCATTAACCTTCTACCTTCTATCCTTTTTCCTCATTTTCCTATTCCTCCTATCTTCCAACCTCACTCGCTTTACATAAAACCCTATCCTCCATTTTTCTCTTCCATCTCCCTTTCCCTATCAGCATCTTTGAGCATATCATTTTGAATCTTTGGCATATCATGGTTTATCCTTTCAAGGAGCATTACATAAAAAGCTTGCCTTCTTCCAAAAAAAGAAATGAAAAATAAAAAAAAATTGAAAATGTGCCTTGGTGAAAACCTGGAAACAGGCACCTTGGTAGCAAAAGTAAAGAGAAATAAATTCATCCTATGGTGAAAACCACTCCCTTGTGGCACCTTGGATAAGTACCATGATGAAAACCTAGCAATCAGGCATCATGCGTAGTTCTTCTACATATTTCATCCATTCCATCTTCTCTCTTTGATCTTGACAATGTTGATCTATACACGAATATTTGGCTATTTTGTGAGCTATCTTACGATGACCTTGTTTTCATTGCTTCCATGTTTAGCCTTCATATCCATCTTCCTCCATTCATTTTCACCTATCACTGTCCTTTTCCCCTTTGGTCTTGATCTAATAAAAAGAAAGAAAGAGTAAAACACAGTGCTATGAAGCCTCTTGACATGTCTACTCCTTTGGATTGCATCCTTTCCTGCTCTTCCATTATGATTTTGTGACTTATCCTATGCTAGCCTTTCATTGCTTGTCCAAATGTGCTTTACATGACAATTTTTCCCTAGCTTGGGTACCCTTGAGGAGTTTTCCCTTGAGGATTTCTTCCCTTCATTCTCCTTCATTCTCTTGTCTTCCATCTCATCCACCAGCTTGCTAATCCCTCTTGTTCTCCACCTTGCTAGACATTGGGACTGCACGATATGATCTTGCTTGGGAGTTTGCAATGGAAAAAGATGCTATCAAGTATATCCAGTATCAGAACAATTATCAGAATCAGTATCAGAATCAGTATCAGAACAATTATCAGAACAAGCATCAGAACCAGTATCAGAACAATTATCAGAATTAGTATCAGAATCAGTATCAGAACCAGTATCAGAACAAGTATCAGAATGGGCCTACAAAACAAGTATCAAAACACCTATTGGGACTACACTTTTTGCTTTAGTTTATGGGTCTGAAGCGGTACTGCCTATTGAGGTTGAAATCCCATCACTCAGAATCAAAATGCATGGACTTGTCACTGATGAAGACTACAGAGTGTCGAGGTTACAAGAACTTGAACTACTAGATGAGCGCAGACAAGCAGCGTATGATCATCTCAAAGTGTATCAGAAAAGAATGTCTAGAGGCTACAACAAGAAAGTCAGACATAGAGAATTTCAGGTTGGCGATCTAGTGTTGAGAGAAAATCTTAAAAATCAATCACATCGAGAACGCAAGGGGAATTTCGAACCCAATTGGTTGGGTCCCTTTTTAATCACTGCTACTTTTGGCTCTGGTGCCTATCAACTCTCAACCACTGAAGGAGAACAGCTCCGAGAACCAATCAACGTTCTCCATCTAAAGAAATTCTATGCCTAAGGCATTCAGTGCTTGGTAAATGTCCTGAAAAAAATCTTAAAAATCAGAAAAAGTTCTGAAAAAATGAACATCTTGGTGAAAACCTAGCAATAGGCACCTTGATGATTCACAAAAAAATCAAAAAATATCAAAAGTACAAAAAAAATCAAAAAATATCAAAAGTACAAAAAAATTGAAAAAATGAAAAGTACAAAAAAAAATCAAAAAATATCAAAAGTACAAAAAAATGAAAAAAGAAAAAGTGCCTTGGTGAAAACCTGGAAACAGGCACCTCGGTAGCAAAAATAGAATCTCTACCAAGATGGTGAAAACCTGGCAAACAGGCGCCACTTGTTCCAAAATGCTCCATCTATCAGCACAATCTTGGTCTTTCCCAGCTTTCAGTCTTGCTTTAGTTTGTACATATCTCCCGGTTTGTTCCTGCATTTCCAGTTTTCAATAAGTCAGCCTGTACACCAACCAGCTCAAGCGTTTGCATTCTATCAATGTTCACACTTGGGGGCAATCAATGTCATATCCTATGGTCTCCCATGTATCTTAGACGTGTCATATCCACTCAGAGTCCTTTGAAGCTTCAAGTTGAGTCAGTCAGTCTGTCTCGTCTCCAGAAAGGATTTTGCATCAACAACAATCAAACATCAAAACTCAACTGAAAACAATCTATGCTTTTCATGCTTTTATCTCCTTGTATGCTTACTGATTCGCATTGAGATTTTTGCATATTGTGTCCCTTTGAGCTCTTCAATGATGTCCTTTACAGGATTTAGAGAGTGATGACTGGGGGCATAATCTTTTCTTTGTCTTCTGCTTGTATGTGAAAATCTAACAGCTTTGGAAATTTTGGATTGAAATGGTGTCCGACTGTAAGAGCCTCTATCTCGAATTGGATGGCCATGCGTACCTCAACCATTGATACCCAGACAATTCAAGGAAGTTTGATCTAACTATTGTCTTTTTGAGTAAGTTCTTTCTCCTACTGTGGAATGCAATCTTGCCTAAGGATGTGAACGATAAAGGGTCACTACGGGTAATTCACATTGGATTTAGAATGATCTCTTGACTGTTTGATGTGTTTGCAATGCAAGGCGTATTCAGGTCATCACGACGTTTATGTTTTGATGCTTGTACAAATTGCTATATCAAAATGGACATGATATTCAGGTCATCCTGGCATTTGTGCCTTGATGCTTATATTTAATCCAACATTTTGAAAATAAAGTCAATATTCATATATCCATGGTTGTTGTCCAGTGGGTGTTGTATTGATTCTTGCGCATACAAATCAATATTCATATGTCCATGGTTGTTTGACCAGTGGGTGTTGTATTGATTCTTGCACATACAAATCGATATTCATATGTCTATGGTTTCATGGCTAGTGGGCATTGTATTGATTTATCCGGTTACCTAAAAGTTCAATGATGATAACAAATCGACACATGATCAGTGACTAGGTCCTCGGTCTTAGGTTGCATTTCGTTTTGCATGTCTCATTGCATTTTGCATGTTTACATGATCTCACAATGATTAAACGAACTTCAATGCTTAAATGATTTTTCAAATCGCATCTTCAAGTCTAACAAGAGCTGAATCTCACACGAAGGTTCCTCCAATGAAATAGCAAGTAGAATCCTTTTTCGGGATCAAAATTCAAATCTGAGATCATTCATATTATTAATTGCTTGCATATTCGATCTTCTATCATCACAGAAATCTAGTATTCAACTTAACTGATTATCTTACATCAAACTATCAAAATTTCAACTTGGTCAACCATGGTCAACTCATGGTCAAACCTAGTCAAACTTGGTCTTTTGGGACCTTCCAATGATGCAGAATGCGTTCTCGGATGTAAATAACCACTTCTCAGATCAATTAACATGCTTCTAAACTATCAACGCTGACTTTTCTTGTCAGATTTCAATTTTAATCCCGAAGGGGGCATGGTATTGCACATCATTCAAAGTCTGTAAATCAAATTCTATCGATCAAATCTATCAATATCTTTCATCAGTGATCAAGACAACAATCACGTCTAGTCGCTGATTCATCAAAAGTCCTCATCACTCGGGGCAAATCTATCATCACTTGGGGCATATCAGATTCATCGATCCATATCAATCTGGTATTCTCCTAATCTTGTAAATTGTATCAGTTTTTGCAACCATCCGATCATAGTGTTCTTTCCTTGGTTCTTCGGCAACTGAAGGATTCGGATGTGATACCTGCTAGTTCTGCTAAGACAATCGAGTCTAGAATGGGTCACTCACTTCTTATCAATCCTAAGGTTCAGAATCAGGCATTTTGACACTTTTTCGCAATCATAGGTTCATTTGCTGCTACAGTGAACATTATCTTTGGTCATTCAAGACCTATTATCTCCATCTTAATTCAATATCAATCAACTCCTATCTCAATATCTTTCAATCGATTTCTATCTTGAGATCGGTTTATCTTTTGAATCAGTTTCATATCTTTATCAAACACAGACTATCTTTGAACCACTGCGCTTCACACAGTAATTCAAAGAGGGGCAAAATGTAATACCCCAAAAAAGGGCTATAAGTTCATTAACCTCCTATATCATCAAATCATATGAAATCGACATCAAAGTCCTAATCTAAGGCACATCTAAACATCATCAAATCTAATTGATTATCTTAAATTTTGCATCGGGGAATATTCCTAGTAATATTCCTAATTATCTTAATTATCTTTAATTTAATGATTATTTGGTGATAAATCACATTTATCCTAAGTTTGATTAATTGAATATTTTCATATTTAATTAATTAGATTTAATATTTGCCACTTAATTGTGTAGTTAAATTTAATTCTATCTATTATTAATTGTATTATTTAATTTTGACAATAAATCAAAATTCTTATCTTTAATTGATTAAATTCTTATTTAATTAATTAAAGCATGTTGTCATTATTTAATAATATAATTTTTAATAAAAGTTTGAATAAATAGTTAATTAACCCATAAATTAATTATTTTATTTCAAAAATCAGTTAAGTTGAGCATAAATCACTTTATTATTAAATTAATTCATAATTAAAACATGCACAATCATAAAAGCAGACAACTATCAATTATCAATTAAAGCTAAACTCTATTTTGAGTTAAAGCTTAGCTTTTGCATGTTTTTGTGAGTTAATTATCTTTTATTTAAAAATAACTCAAAAATCAAGTTGAGTTATTTGAGTGATTTATAGCTTTTTCCCATGCACCTCCAAAGCCCTGGATTTCTATAAATTAAAGGCTCAGCTCTTCACAAATCATCTCATATTTTGCACAATCACGCTGGAGAATTGGAGGCTGAGGAATCAACTTGCGAATTCAAAGCTTTGTGAGATCAATCTTATTTTTGCATTCATATTTCATATCATTTCTAGATTAGCATAGCATATCAGTTTTCAATAGCATAGATTCATATCAAGTTTTTATCATTCTTATTGCATAGAAAATATCAAAAATATAGATTAATTGCATTTATTCCATATCTAGAATTGCATTCAAATCCTTCATTTAGGTTTCGTCTAGGTCACTGATCTCGATAATAATCTGAGAACATTAATCTCGCACCTATTAGAAGGCAATAAATCGCTTGGTTAGATAGCTTTCAATTTTGCATGATTTTGATTATCACTAACCTCTAATGTTTTACTGAGTGTTGTGTCTATAGATCAGGTATAATTTTCACACACACAAGCCTTATTGTTTAAAAACCGATGCTTATTTTGGAGAACATGATAAAAAAGATATTCTCCCTTTACTGATGGATCCTTCGATAAGAAGTGATTTGTTAATTATTGAAACTATTGATATTTAAGTGGATGAAAATGACTTTGAAAGGATGATAAAAATTGGGAAATGTTTGAATCAAGATGAATGTGATTAGTTAATTTCCCTTTTTCTTGAATTTGAGGACATCTTTGCTTGGACATATTCAGATATGTCGGGAATAGATTCTAAGATTGTTACTCATAACATCATTTTAAAATCAAATATGAAACCTATGAAACAAAAAATTTGAAAGATGAATCCAAAAATCACTTGATTAGTCAAAGGTGAAATTGAGAAATTATTGGATTCTTGTTTTATCCATTCTATTGACTATTCAGATTGGATTTGAAACATTGTGCCTATGTCAAAAGGAGAAAATAAGATAAGGACATGCATTTCTTATAGAGATTTAAATAAGGCATCCTTGAAAGATGATTTCCTATTACCTAATATCGATATGATTGTGGATTCAACAGCGGGTCATGCCTTGTTATCTTTTATGGATGGTTTTTTGGGATATAATCAAATCTTTATCCCTCCTAAAGATCAATTTAAAATTGCATTTATAACACCTTGGGGAACCTTTTGTTGGGTCATGATGCCTTTTGGATTAAAAAATGCAAGAGAAACTTATCAACGAGCTATGACTCTGATTTTTCATGATTACATTCATAAGATCCTTGAAGATTATGTGGATGATAGCTAGGGAAAAATCTATACAAAGAGAAGATCATGTTACTATTTTACGATAGATGTTTGAAAGGATTAGAAGTTACAACATGAAATTGAATCCTAAGAAATATGTCTTTGGAGTTGATTCCGGTAAATTATTAGGATTTATAATCTCTAAGCGAGACATTGAAGTAGATACTAAAAAGATTGAAGCTATTGTTAATATGCCTCCTCCTAAGAATATTTCTCAGTTACGAAGTTTACAAGGAAAAATATAGGCTATTCATCGCTTTATTTATAATTGATCAGATCGAACTATCCCTTTTACTTCCTTTCTTAGAAAGGATACCACTTTCTCTTGGATCAATGAGTGCAAACAAACTTTTGAGCAATTAAAGGAGTATCTTGAAAATCCTCCTATCTTGCAACCTACTAAATTCGATAAACCATTCCATTTATACACTTCGGTGACTCCATAGGTTGTGAGTATGTTGTTAGCTCAAATTAATGATGATGGTGAAGAAAGACCTATGTATTACATTAGTTATACTTTACTTGATTACGAAACAAGATACACATATTTAGAAAGACAATGTCTAGCTATAGTTTATGCATGTCAAAAACTCAGACATTATCCTATAAATACTGAAGTTAATGTGGTTGTCAAATTTGATCCTTTGAAAAATATTTTCTCACATAATGATCTCTCAGGCTGGTTGACAAAATGGGTGATGTTGCTTACCAAGTTTGATCTTAATTTTATTTCTTGTAAGTCTATTAAAGGATAGGCATTAACAAATTATTTAGCTGAAGCTCCTTTTCCTTACTCGGATAAATGTTCTACTTCAATAGAATTTCCTAATGATAATATCCTACCTATTCAACAAGATGATATTAGGGAATTATATTTTGATGGGTCTAAGTGTAAGACAGGTTCTAGTGTGGGTATCATCTTGATTTCACCTACAAAAAACCCCATCCCTTTATCATATAAGTTAACCTTTCCTTGTACTAATAACATTGTGGAGTATGAAGCTCTTATAGCTGGACTATGAGTAGCCTCATCCCTTAATATCAAACATTTACAAATATATGGAGATTCACAATTTATTGTTGAATGGATTAAAGGAGGATATCAGACTAAGAATGCTAAAATGACACAATATAGAGATTTAGCTCTTGATGTGCTTTCACAATTCTCCTCTTATACAATTCAGACTTTACCTAGGAAGGATAATCGACATGTAGACGCCATGGCAAGCATAGCTTCTTTGGTTTGTCTTGAGAATAATGCTGAAAAATTTCAATTTATTATACAAACTCTTAAAATCCCTACAAATTTTGACAAGATTACCTCTGACTGTTTCAATTTGCATTCGGATGAATGGTATTCACATATTTTTCATTTTTGAAGCATGGTACTTTTCCTAAATCTGCAACAAGGAACACGCATAATCGTATTAGAAAACTTGTAGCACATTACATCATTTTAGGAGATACATTTTACAAATGCTCTTATGAAGGATTATTATTAAGATGTCTCAATAGAACTAAAATTCCTATAACTTTAGCAGAAGCTCATTCTAGTTCTTGTGGGGGACATTTTGGTAGAAAATCCCTGGTTAATAAATTTCTTCTAATGGGATATTATTGGAAAAAAATGGAACAAGATTATTTTATGTTTGTTAAGAAATTTCCTCAATGTCAATAACATAGTAATTTGATCCATGCTCCTACTCGTGAGCTTCATAATCAAGTTTCTCCATGGCCTTTTAGTATTTGGGGTTTTGACCTTATTGGAAAAATCCCACTGGCTTCTTCTCAAGGACATACTTACATTCTCACTGCTACAGATTACTTCACGAATTGGGTTGAAGCTATCCCTCTTCATTCAAAAACAATGAATGTTATTTGTGATTTCATCCTTAATAATATCATAACAAGATTTGGTATTCATTCGACAATAATTTCAGATAATGGAACCTCTTTTAAAAATAAAGAAGTTGTGAAATTCTTGGAGAAATATAGGATTCAACATAGATTTTCAACTCCTTACTATCCTCAATCTAATGGACAAGTTGAAGCATCAAATAAAATTATTCAACAAATTTTGAGAAAAATAGTTAGTAAGCATGCGAAAGATTGGCATACTCAACTAACTTATGATTTATGGGCCTATAGGACTAGTGTTCGTATTGCCATGGGTACGTCTCCTTATAACCTTGTTTATGGTACTGATGCTATTATGCTTTTGGAACTAGAAATACCTTCTTTACATGTTTCATTTCATGGGATAATCGATAAAGATACTTTTTGTGAGCAACGTTTACACGACCTAGAAATGTTGGATGAACAATGAATACATGCATTAGAACATATAAAAGCTTATCATAAATCTCTTTAGAAACAATAAAATCATAAGGTAATTGAATGAACATTTGTTGTTGGTGATTTAGTCCTTTATGAGAACCAACGAAATGTGAATGCTTTATCAGGTGAAAAAGGAAAATTTAGCCCTAATTGGCTAAGACCTTTTGTTGTTACTGAAGACTTTGGTTCAGGTGCTTATAAACTTGATGATATGGATGGTTTTTCTTTTGAGGAACCCATTAATATTATGCATCTTAAACATTATTATCCTTAATTTCATTTTTTTCCTATGCATTTATGTATTCCTTATAAAGTTTTATAGGTTATGTAGTTTTAGCAAAATTACATATTGAATATATTTATGCACTTTCTTTCTTTCTTTCTTTCTATTAAGTTTTACATTGATGAAAGCATAGTAATCAAATATAGAACTAATCAGTGGAGAAATTTTTTCATTCATCAAACAGAGTTTTCAAATTTTTGATACATATGTGGCCAAATGCCCTATCTGTCACTACATCTATCACTATGTCGCTCTAATGGCCAATGGCTCATGGATCTCTCTCCTCTATGATATGAAGATGAAGATTTGTGTGTCTGTGTGTGGTTCCTCAATATGCTCATACCGTGGGTATGCTCTTAGGTACTATGTAGCTCAGCTATCATCTTCTCCTCTCTTTCTTTACACAATCTCAGCTCTCGCTAGATGCATGCAAAGATATTAGCATGCCTACCGGGATGTTTGTGACTGATGGAAGAATCTCACTCATCGGCTGGTAGTCGGTAGGATATAATTGTATACTTGAGAATCTTAGATACAAAGTTCCTCCACTCCACTACATTATCTATAGAATGAAAACTTTTATCAGTCTAGTGTCCTTTTTATCTTAAAATCAAATCACATATTTAATCAAATTTCATGTTTCATACCTAGGTCTCCCTCCTAGATGTCACTAAAATATCTAGATGGTGGGGGCATGGAGTGACTACTCTCTCCACACTCGCTATATCTAGGTCTTGATGGTGGTGTCTCTGTGTGAGGCCATGGGGGCCGTGGGGTCAGTCATGATCTCAATGGTGATGTAGGCATAATAGGTATATCTACACCCATATCACCAGTTGGGGGCATGTCCTTAGCTCCCTCCTCCACCCTCTCCTATACTATATCTTCTCTCTCCTCCTCCATGGGATCTCCCTTAGAGATGTGCTCCTCCTTATCTCTGATATCCTCATCCTCATTGGTGGCACCACTATCCTGATGTGTCCCCTCTGTAACGCATGGATCACCTATGGGATAATTCTTGGGAAAGATAGGATGAATCCCTTACAAACTCTAGTACCTAATGTAATCATGGCTCATGCCTAAATAGGTCACATCTGATGGTACTATTACAAGTAGTAGTTGTCATTGAACCAAATGATTGACCTCTTAATGCTAGATATAACCACTAGACTTATAGAACACATGAGGCTATTAAACCATGTCATGAATCTTGAAGAGAGATGTTGGTGGTTAGTCCAACAATCCCCCCCTCAGCGTCACTCAAGGGGATTCAAACCTGTGACCAAGCTCTAATACCACTTGTTACAAGTAGTAGTTGTTGTTGCACTAAAAGATTAACCTGTTAATGCCTGATACAACCACTAGACTTATAGAACACAAGAGGCTATTAAACCATGTCACGAATCCTGAAGGGAGACATTGGCATTTAGTCCAATAGGTACCTCTATTTCCTCTATCTCCTCTACATAACTATCCTTTATGTCTTTTATCAATGGTCGATGCATGGTGTTAGGTCTCTGATAGTATCTCATTAGATGTACATATCAAGGTATTGCTTTAGCGACTCCCTATAATAGACAAAACTGCCTCATCACCTAATCATAATAGTAGGGCATCACTATATGACTTTGATGACCCTCTAGCAGCTTACACTGCTGTGAGTGTCTCATTTGGAATCATGTATCAGGCCACTCTATCATCTAGCACTAGGGTCTCCATATCACATTAGTGCTTGCAATGTGGTCTAGATGTACTCTCTAGTAGAGCATATCTCCAAACTACCAAACATCTCTCAAAGGATATACAAAGGCTCTCATTATGCTCACATCTACCATCACTGGAACTCCCTGTGGATGTGTACATGTGAAATTCTCAAACATCCAAATTTACAGGAGTGTGCATATCGATAGTCTCTCCCGTTGATACCTCACTAGCTAACCTAGCTCATGGTATAGTTGAGCTAGCATGCTGTGACCCCATGAGAACATGGTCCTCGCTCTCTCCATCCTCTATATGAGATGTGTAAGAGGTGAACAAAATATGGTACCCTTTGAGCTGGGTAACACAACCAAGGCTACTATGCAAAGCATCACCTTCTGTACTAAAGGTGTAGGGCTTGATAGTATGGATGATAATATGACATGATCTGACTGGCTCTGCATTTGTGGAAGCTGTCTTGTACAATACTCTATGTCTGCATGGATATCCTCATAAACATGATGTGCTCTAGGTCTAAAGGTCTCACCTTAGACTGGAAGCCACATGATCCTATAGACATCCTCTAATGTCACCGTAATCTCACCAGAGGGAAGATGGAAGGAGCATGTATCCTCATCCCGCCTCTCTATCAGAGCTGTTAGCATGGATCGATGTAGTCTGATCTATGGAAGGATTGATACCTAGTATAGACCCACATCCTTCAATAATTCCATCTCCTCCACATCAAGATCAAACAATCTCTCTCTAACCATGACTAGCAACTCTCCAAAGGGATTCTCTTGGAAAGAAACCAAGTCTAGCAAGTACAAACAAACATCATATCAGTCATCTACATCATCAAATCTACAAATCTAGCTAAACTAGGTCAAATTCAACCTCAGTTAGATCAAGGAAGACCTTACTGGGTCAATGTCAACTTTTCTGGGTCAAGGTCAACCTTTTTGGGTCAAGGTCAACCTCATCCTAGAAACATGCAAAAAACCTCTGGTGAATGTTGACTTTGATGGGTCAAAGTCAACCTAGATGGGTCAATGTCAACCTAGATGGGTCAATGTCAACTAAGATGGGTCGGGGTCAACCTAAGAGGGGTAAAGTGGACCTTGCCTATAAAAACAAGAATTTGGAAAGTACAAAGGTAGACAATAGAAAACTCACCTCAGGTAGTGACCGTCCGGTAGCCAGGCTATGTCTCAAAATCTCCAGGCGTGTCACTCGAACTTCCTCTATTTTCGGCATCTTGCTTCCTCATTACAAATTTGAAAATGGTAAGAATGAGTAATTATTTCTTTCTTTTCCTTATTTATAAGTTCAAATTAGGGTTTTATTAGGGTCTCTTTTTGAGTTTCCTTAGGGTAAACTCGGATTTCCATTCTTATGCATTTAAACAGACATCCACTCTTTTCATCATAACTTGAGCTCAGTAACTCCATTTTCAGTGCCATCAGTGTCATTGGAATCATGATTCAGATACCCAGCTCCTTGAACTTGTTTAGGAAGGTTAGGAATCCTTCTAATTGGTTTAGGAAAGGACTTTTCAACAATCTTCATATGCAATATATAGAGTTTTTCTTATCACCCTGTTTCACCCTTCCAAAGTAGAAAGCCAAAAAGAGCGGGGCATAAGGGGCTCTATATACTTCTCAAATTATCATATAGTAAGCCTTAGATGATTTATGGATTTTCATTAACCTTGTTTGTTATAGGTTCTAATAGTTTTGTTTAGGATCACTACACCCAGGACTTGGCTATATCTTTTTTATTTACTATGATATTTTCTTACTTTAGCTTACATATTCACATAGTTTCATATCTGAGCTAAAGTGGGGGCTAAATGTATCATCTTAAAATGGAAGAATTTGCATCTTGATAGGTTTAGCACCCTCTTTTAGTATATTTATCATGATAGACTTGTAATTAGGATGCATTCTACACTTGATTTCTTCATTCTAGGTGAATTTAGGGTTAGGATCTCAAGGATTCTCCTTAATTTCCCTCTTCCATGGATCTATTTTCTAGGTAGGACTTAGAAATAGGTACTACTAGAATTAATCACAATAATCATAGGATTTTATGCCTCTCCCTGGCATTATGTCCCATTATGGCATCATTTCTAGGTCTTTGGGTATCCTCGGGACCTCCTATCCTGATTTTGGCTAGATCTGGCCCCACTGGGTCAAAGTCAAAGTCAACCCTAACCTAGGTCAAAGTATAAGTCAACCTTGACCTAGGTCAAACTTTAGGTTGACTCTAACCTAGGTTAGAGTCAAGCTCATCCCTAACCTAGGTCATCTTTGACCTCCTCTGAAATTTGTGCCTCTTTTCCAGATTTGGTCAAGACGGTCCCTGAAATCAAGGTCGGGCCCTCAGATCCAAGTGTGAAAAGTTTTTAATTCAAAATTCATTTAATTTTTTCCCCTCCTTAGTTGGTTATTGTTATTGGACCTTAATTCTAGGTGAAATTTAAATTATGGGTCCTAACATTGCTCTAGGAGCCTCACCTTGAAACCTCTATATAAAGACTCTTATTTGCATTCATTTATATAACACATCAACATAAAGCAATTGTAAACAAGTGACCATATTGCAAGGAGATTCAAGAAAGAAAGGAATGGTAAAGTGAAGATGCAAGATTGCAAGAGGATGATATAGAAGATCAAGCCATTGTTGACATCAAGCATCTTTGTGAACACATACTTGGAGCACAAGAGATCTTTTCTTCCTTGATCCACCATTACCAACTTTCAAGAATTCAAAGATACAATCATGGGGTAAAAATTACAAATTGTGAGTTTGGTAGAATTACTTTAGCCTTTGGGGCTTGGTATGCTTTTCTATCTCATTCAAATCTATGCATTGTTGTTTCATACATATTCATGTTAGGGTTTTAATCTAGAGGATTAGATCTTGGCATTACACTTTCAATACATACACACACACATTCTATTTCAATCGGCTATTCATGGAGGTGGAGATCACCAAAATGGGGGTTTGACTAAGGCAAAATCCTATATAGCCACCCAAAAACCCCTTTTTTCTGATATCTACAGTTGTTGTTTTAGGAATTAGAGGACAGATCTGAGTACCCTTTTCACTGAACTTCCGAGATCTAAGAACAAAGTGGAAATCAACCTTTAGAATAAAAATGCAGCATTTGGCCTTTTATGAGGGTCAAAGACTAGCTGCTGCTAGAAAGACAAAAGTTTTCTAGGTTTTCGTTGTCATGACTTCCTGGTCCCAGATCAAACTATAGAATCTTTCAAAACTCCACACAAGCTTTAGAAAATAGGTATTTCTAAATCTATTTCATGATGAGGTCTGTATCTTGACCTAATTAATTTTCAAGTATTTCCATATTTACTTATGCTATTCCAATTCAAAACAATAATTACAAATGAATAGTGTTGAATATTAGGTGCATTTTTAAGGCTCCATTTTAAACCTATTCATCTACCATAGTCTTCCGAATCCTTATTTCTTTCTTCATCATTTTTATCATCAAATTCATCAACTCTGACATTAGCACTTTCAATCATTTTATTAGTAACCTTATTCAAACACTTGTAAGCTTTGATTTTAGTATAATGTCCAAGAAATATTCCCTCATCCCCTTTAGAGTCAAATTTAACGTTCCTATCATCTTTCAGAATAAAACATTTCCTACCTAAAATTATGAAGTAACTTACATTCAGTGTGTAACCAAACCATAGCTTGTAGGCTATTTTATTTGTGTCTTTATGCAATTGTACTTCATTCAGAACATATACAGTTGTTCTAACTACCTCTCTCTAGTATACTTGTGCAACATTATTTTCTAACATCAGTGTCCTCGCAAAATCAACAATTGATTTGTTTCTCCTTTCAACAATCTCATTTTGTTGTGGTGTTCTTGGTGTAGAAACGTGTCTTTGTATGCCATGCCCATTACAATAGTTAGAAAATTCATTAGAAATAAACTCACCACCTCTATCAAACCTAAATCATTTCAGTTCTTTCCCAGTTTCTTTTTCTACTTTTTCTTTGTACCATTTAAACATTTTAAATGGCTCAGATTTCTCTTTTAACAACATGATAGTCATCAATCTAGTGTAATCATCAATAAAATAGAATAAAATATCTATCTCCATAGTGTTGGTAGTTCCCTTTGATCTTCAACTTGTAGATTTATACTTTGATGGATAACTTTAATATAATTCTTTGACTCTATCACCACTCCAAACTCTACAAGGAAGAGGGCCAATTAACAAGGATCAAAAGAGATCCTCCTACACTTTGAGCCTTAATGCTCAGGCAGGTGTACCCTTGATTCACTTCTTCAAAGGAATCACAAAATAATATACAACTATTACCCCTTACTAATTGATTGAAGATTTTATCATTTAAATGTTTGTGTGTGGTTGATGACAATGAAATGCCTCCAAAGGATGGACCAGTGCCTTAACCTAGGGCAAAGAGTCACCCAATTACATACATCAACTGAAGATCTTAAATCAAACACTCCTGGGCTCAGGATAAGTGCTTTGCCTATTACCCCTCTCCCTCAAACACATGGACATCAGATTCTTATTTGGTTGCAAGCTCACTAAATTCACCTAAAAGACTTTAATCCCAACTTTGTTAGGAACTCAGAGATGACTTCACAATACTATTTGTTTACCATATGTTAATACACTTTGTGACACTAACATATATGAGCTCAGAACCAAAACAAGAAGACATACACAGATGCAAGATTGAAACCCAATAGTATTCTCATTAACATATTCAGAATCAATATACAATCAGAGCAACACAAGGATAGGAAAAAGACCCAAAATCCAGCTCCTTTTTCAATATAATACCATCAACGACCAGGGACCAAAAGAATGTTTTGGAACCTGTGCTAAGTCAAAATTTCTACAATATATACCCCCTAGTCATCTTGGAATCCTCAAAGAGAATGCAACAAGCTACGGATGACTAGGGTTAGGGTTTCAACTAGTAAACCCATTAGAAACTATCACAAATTAATTACAGAGGATGAAAACCAGTCGGCCATGCTTAAGAAAGATTTGCACTTATGATAGATCTCTGGGAAAGTACTACAAATCATGAAAATTTGAATTTTCCAACCCTTTCAGCCACCTGCAACATGCCTTGAGCACACAAAAAGAATAAGGTACAAACCCCTACAGATGATCAAAGAACACCCTGGACCACACTGCAAAAGCAAGTGCCACCAAACAAATCAAATCTGGTCATGAAAACATTCAATTTTGGTCCTTTCTGTCATTGAGAAACCCTCTGCAAATTCAAATTTAAAAATAAATGTCTACCTCGAAGTGCCAGTAGAAAATTGGTGGTCTAAATTTAAAATCAGGTTAACTTTAAGTCATGGCCATTAGATCTCTTCTTTTCATAGTATTTAAGTCTTAACTCAACCAGACACCTCAAGTTAACTCCTAGTGACTACATGACAATGTTTTTTCCTGTTCGCAGAAAGAAAACCTAACTCACCACTTAACCTCATGAACTGGCAACTGTAGGAAAATAAACTTATGCCGGTTACATCTGGGGAACTGGTGACCGAAGGTTTCTGCCAGTTCGTGAAACACTTTATAATATCACTAGAAAATTTAGCGATTACGTGAATGCTTGTTCACTGAATCACTAAAACATTTAGAGAACTACCATCTTACTTTATGAATGAGCGAACCCATTGAAATCTATCAGAACTGCTAAACATTTTTGTCAAGACCGCTAAGACCTTAGACCCCACCTAGGCTCGCCTCAAAACCTACCACATGTCACCACATCATTTGATGTAATCACTCGGTAATCACTGACAAAGGACCCACCGCAAAGCTTTCCCCTTTAGTGAAGATTGACGGTTGTCGCTACACCACTGACATATCCATCGTGCAACTTCGATCAATGGTATCACGACAACCATTAGATCCTAGAGAGTATTAACTCTTCTAAGACCAGAGGACCCATTGACAAGTCCACCTCAGCACACCTGGACCAATCAAAGCCTATGAATGAAGTATATGTAGTGGTGGACCCACCGAAAGAAAAGGTTACGTCACACAAAAGAATCAATGGTCATCTCAAAATCTCACACATCTAACACAACCCTTGCGAAGATAGGCCCACTGTTGATCCTCTATAGATGTTAGCACCATCTAACATGCCAACAACCCAGGACCCACTGACAACTACCAAATCATAAATAGGTGGACCAATGAGAGACTGTTGATCGTGCACACTTGTCAGAAGGTCCCACTTCTTTGAAATGCTATGTCATCAGGAAAGATCAATGATCGGCATAAGATCTCAAGCTTCTAACAAAGTCTATAAGAACTTATGCTAACCGTTAGATGGAGATGTTGTCAGAAGAATGAGCCTAGAAAATATTAAGCTAGAACATAGGAAAAATTAAAGGCTGAGACTTAGGCTTTAAGGAAAAATTAGGCGTAGAGGACTTAGGAAAATTAAAGG
The DNA here is from genome assembly GCA_027943335.1 of Chamaecyparis obtusa. NCBI lineage: Eukaryota > Viridiplantae > Streptophyta > Pinopsida > Cupressales > Cupressaceae > Chamaecyparis > Chamaecyparis obtusa. Next base: position 62,464 of record BSBK01010873.1, read on the forward strand.
CCACTAGGGCTATAAAACCCTTAGTCGCAAGATCGCGTAACATGAAAAAAATTCATGTGATCATGCGACAAAGGGGATAATGATTTAAGCACATGTGAATTAGGACCTTTAAGTGACCCAAAAAGTTAACTTGAAATTAGAACAAGGCCAGGGTAATACAAAGGGTAACGACTAGTTTTTTGAATATTCTGCTTAGGGCATAGCTAGGGACATGAAAAATGATATAGAGACCAAGGGAAAGATAATGAAGCCATAAATTTTTTTCCATGTGCTGATATTTTCTATGTCTGAAGATGTATGCCTCCCATAGGCATAGCAAAGACTTGGAATCACTGGTTAAAGCAGACCATCCCACTAGAAAACTTGACAACAGAGAGCAACAGGACCAAAAACATACAGGCTAGGACAAAATAGGGTAGGGGAAAGCAACTATTTATAGAATTTACAAAATGTACATACCTAACTACTATTCATGGAAAATAAAATACCCTCAACTAAAGTGTTTCTTCAAGAATTGTCCATGAACTGATAATTCCTGAACATCACCATTTAAATCTTTCACCATATATGAATCTTAGCCCCATTTCTCATTAATTAGATATGGCCCTAGCCAAATTGGATCAAATTTACCATGTTTTCCTTTGTCCTGCAACCTGGCATTCCAAATTAATACCAAATCACCAGGCTCAAACTTCTTGTCAACAGTCTTCTTGTCATACAAATTCTTAACCTGCAACTATAATTTGGCATTTCTTGCAACTGACTATCTTCTAGTCTCATCCAACCTAATGAGGTCCTCAATTCTCAACTGCATCTCATCATCTATGTCATCATCATATATTTGCACAAATTTATACATTCCCAATAAGTTATTCTGAGGCACTCTTGCATGAATTCCATATACTAGGTCAAATGGTGCACAACCAATTTCCCTCTTTACAGTTACCCTATCAATCCATAGAGCTAATGGAAGCTTTGAATTCCATGCCCTCTTATTCTTTTCAAGGATCCTCTTTAGAATTTTAATCAAACTCTTATTGGTAGATTCTACCTGTCCATTTCCTTGTAGATGATAATGTGAGGAATTAGAAACCTAAATTCCTAAGCCTTTGCAAAGTCCTTATATTCAGCAGACCTGAAGCACATTGCATTGTCACTAACTATCCTTTTAGGGCAACCAAACCTTGTAACAATATTATTCAATAGAAAATCAATTACCACCTTACTAGTTGCATTTCTTATAGGTATAGCCTCTACCCATTTTGTAAAGTAATTAGTGGCAACCAAGATCCATGAGTGTCCTCCACTAGACTTGTTTGGTATCTCCCCTATGAAATCAATTCCCCATTGTTGGAAAGGAGCCTGAACTTCTACTAGTTTTAATGGCACATTACCTAAAAATTTTAGCTTACCAGAGAACCTTTGACAAGCATCACACCTCCTTACCAACTATTCTGCATCCTTGAAGATTGTGGGCCACCAGAATCCTACTCTCAAGATTTTGTGAGTAGTTGTTTTACCCATATAATGTCCACCACAAACTCAATCGTGCATTTCTTTCAACAATACTTCAGCTTGATCCTCATCTACACATTTCAATAGTATGCAATCTAAATTTTTTCTATACAATTTGCATTTCACAATTACATACTTGATGGCCTGTAATTTCAATGTCCTCTTCTGATTATCATTCATGTTATCTAGACATTTCATATTTCTCAAGTAATAGATAATATCCTGATACCAGATACAATCATCCATATCACATGTATAATCAATTTTAGAATGATTTACCTGATTTGCATCAAGATTGGATTGGGCCATCAGTCTTACCAATCCTTGTCCTCTAACCAATTTAGTAATTTGGATGTCAATGTTGAATTCTTGGATCCTATTGATCCATCTGCATCTTCTTCTAGACACCTCTTACTGTGAGAAAATATCCTTCACAACTACACTTGGCACAAAAGTAGTCACAACTGCTCCATCAAGTAACACCTAAAAGCCTTGATTGCCTTCACAAGTGCATATGCTTTTTTTTCATTTATGTCATACTTCAATTCAGTAGCCTACAAAGATTTACTAAAAAATGCAATAGGCTGCTCAAAACCATCCTTATCCTTTTGAAACAAAATTGCAGCAATAGTGTGACAAGATGTAAAGGAAAAGATGTGCATTGGGACACTATAATTAGGTTCCTTAAGCACTAGTGCATCTTTGATAGCCTGCTTGATACTTATGAAAGCCTCATCAGGCTCACCCTCCCAATTGATTGCAAATCCCTTCTTCAACATCTTAGAAATAGGTCTAGTAACCTCTGCAAAATTTTTTACAAACCTCCTTAAGAAATTGACCCAACCAAAGAAGGACTGAATCCCTTTAACATTCTTGGGTCTTTGAATTTTATCAATAGCTTCTACCCTCTTAGGGTCAATTCTCACTCCTTGCTTCCCAACTAAGTGGCTAAGCAACTTACCTTCTGTGACACCAAAATCACATTTCCTTGGGTTTAATGAAATGCCAAATTCCAAGGCCCTCACAAATATTTTCTCTAAATGAGTGCAGTGATCATCTTCCTTCTTGGAATAGGTAGTTAAATCATCTTGATATACAACAAGGAAATCATTTATGAAATTTTAAAAGGCAACATCCATTGCCCTCTGAAAAGTAGCACTAGCATTTGTGAGACCAAAAGGCATTCTCACATAAACATATGTCCCCCAAGGTGTTGTGAAAGTTGTCTTGAACTATTCTGATTCTTTGACAATCACCTGATTGTAACCAGAGAAACCATCCATCATAGAGATTAATTCTGATCCAGTTACTCTCTGCAACATAGCTTCCATATTGGGCAGACAATAGTTATCTTTTAATGAGCTAATGTTCAAATTCATAAAGTCCACACAAAGCCTGATGTCACCATTCTTTTTTCTCATAGGAACAAGGTTTGACACCCAAGAAGAGTGCCTTATAGGCTTGATAATCCCAACATCTCTCAGCTTCATTAACTCTTCTTGTATCTTGGGTGCCAAAGTAGGATTGATAGGCCTTTGTTTTTGCTAGAAAGGTTTAGCATCATCTTTCAATGGAATAACATGCTAAAACAAATCTTCCCTATAAACCTTTAGGTCATCATATGACCATGTAAAAACATGCCTAAATTTTCTTAACAATTCAATCAAAGATTTCTTTACCTTTTGAGATATACTCTACCAATGTATACCTTCTTAGGTGCTTCATGTGTTCCAAGATTTATCTCCTCTAGATCAGCATGATCTTCTCTTTTGATATTCTTTTGAACCCTATCCTGGTTATCAAAGATAGTCTCCAAAACAACAAGCCCCTTGGGCACCTTGTTAGTTCTAAGATGAATAACCTCATTGCCAAAGACAACCTCTCTTCCTTCTACTGACTCAACCAAGGCTGAACAATCAAATTCCTAACCATGATATTGATCTTCAAGATTAATAAACGTCAAGATATCATTATCATCATCAAAAACTTTCCAATTCTCAATATTGTCTAGTATGCTTGGCCTAGCCTGAATTTCAACTTTAGAGATACCAGAAAATGTAATATCAGTGGGATTGATTGCTATATTGGCTAGCAAGTCAGCCATCTTATTGTTACTTCTATCCTTCCATTCAATATTGAAGGCATCAAAATGTTCAATCAAATCCCAAATTGCATTCCTATATTGTTTCAGCCTCTTGTTCTTGGAAGCATATACTGACCTAACTTGGGATACCACCAATTCAGAATCACCAACAACACTCAAACATTTAATACCATGCTTTTGTGCCAACCTTAGTCCTAACAACAAAGCCTCATATTCTACTATATTGTTGGTACAAAAGAAATTTAATGCGAAAGAAAATTTCTAGGTGTTTCCATCAAGAGAAATAAGTAAAATACTTGCTCCTACTCCATCTTTGCAATTTGCACCATCAAAGTACATTACCCACAAATTACCCTTCACAGAATTAACACTTACCTCAATAGAGATAGGTGAAAAAATAGTTTCCTTTTCAAATATAGGGATCTCTTCCCTAAAAGAATTAATATCAGTATCCACAAAACATGTAGTCTCATTATCAATATTTCTCTCAATCATGTGGCATACTCTTGGCTCTTGATCAATCTTGACAAACTGATCATCAATCTTGAAAGTGGCATAGGACAGATCACATTGTAAACTTCCACCCATGGTAGCACTCCACCTTCTAGATAGTAGCATCCCATAATGAGGAGGGATGTCCACCACCAAAATAGTCATTGTTAACTCTTTCTCTGGATATGCTGCCAGCCTATATGGCATTGCATTGATAGTCCCAATAACTGGTACCTCCCTCTAATCCATTGTACAACATCTACCTTGAACTGTATCAACTTTATGGCCCAACTTCTCCATGATTTTAAAAGGCATGATAGTATTAGAGGCACCACTATCAATCATACAATTCCTTAGTTTCATTCCATTCACAAAAACACTTAAGAAGAATGGATCAATGTTTTCAAGGCTAGCATTGATAGAACTATCCAAATATATTGGAGGAATTTGAGACACAATTCCCTGAGCAGCAACACCTTTCAAAGCTTTATCCTGAGAGCCATTGCATGCAACATCATTGTTATGAACATTATCTACCCATGTAATAGCTCTATCTTTGTGTTTAGGGATTCTCAACAATTTTGAAAATGGAACCTTAACTGTAATTTGGGACAATACAGATAACATATCAACAAGAGCAAAGGAAGGAATCTCAATCTGCATTGCCTTAACATCTCTTTGCTTTTCTGATACATTAGGTGTATTGGCCAACCTCATTTTTTCAATCTTAGCCATTGTGTTAGCTAGCTTCTCAATCTCACTAGAAAATCTTTCAACTCCAACTCCCTTAGGCTCACAATTCTTAACTTTTACATTCTTGAATTTCACCATGTGATCACCTTTTGATTTGTTCTCATTAGGCTCTCTGGAGTTGGTACTCTTTATAAACATTCCTACAGCTTTCTCATTTGTATTCCTTGTCATCATGCCTCTAGTTTGCACTTGGGCAATCATTTCTATAGTAATCCTATCCATCTCTTCTCTAGAAGGCCTTCTTAAATTTAATGGCTCAGAAGAAGAGTTCATGTTACATGTCTTCTTATCAATGTCTTCACTATCAGAAAAAACCTCTTGATGAAAAAGGGCCTGATTATGTCTCTTCACATTTACATCTTCTTCTTCATCAAAATTATAATCATCTTCATATCCTAGATATGAAGTAGCCATGTTGCATCCAACATCATCATGATCTTCTTCTTGATCTATCTCCTCACTACCACAATCTTGATTTGCAGCCATAGAATGTGAAACCACACAATGCTCTACAGAATGAGGGGACTGGCATGCAACACACCAAGGTATGTCCTCCATGGCATTTATTGAAACTTTTTGTAGAGGGTTAAGGACACCTCTGTCATTGTAACCTCTTACAGTAGGCACAATAGGCTTTCCATCCTTCCATTGGGTGTTGTAGGGGTAGTTCTACAATCTATTCTACGTGTTGAAATTGTTGTTGAACTGAGGCCTTTGATTGGTAGGAGCACTGATGTTCCTATTTGTAGGTGCCTTCAAATCCTTCAATGCATTGAGCACCTTATCCAATTTATCTTCTTCTTGCCTCTTAGTTCCAACATTCTTATCATTCTCTTTTCTGTATTTCTTGTCCCCAAACAACTTAGGATCATCTCTCTTCCCACCCAATTTCCCTGATATCTTCATATTGTTCTCAATATTGACAATAATCCTAAAAGCATCTCTAAGAGTTCTTGGTTCTTTGTCCCTCAACAAGTATCCCATCTTTCCATCAAATGCATTGAAGTATGTGGTTAGACAAACATTGTCAACTAACTACATAACTTGGAACAACTTATGCATGCCCTTCTGAAATCTCATGTTGAATTCAACTACAGACTCATTCTGATTTTTTCTTATGGTATTGAATGCATTCAACATGAAACTAGCATTAGGCCTATCACCATATTGTTCTTTAAAACATCTCTCAAAACAATCCCAAGTATCAATACATTTATCAAAAAGTCTCTTAAACCAATCTCTAGCATCCTCCATTAGAGATTGAACAAATAATTTCATAACTACATCCTCATGCTCTACCTCATATTCATTAAGCATATCAACAAATAACCTAAGATGCTCCTCACAACTAATAGCATTGTTACCAGCAAACTTAGGTACCTTATCTCTTATATTATTTAGAAAAGCATTCGGGTAACTAGGAATTCCATCAAAACTAATTTGCCTATAGCCTTCTAATTGCATAGGTCTTCTTTGAAAACTTGAACTATTGTTAACCCTAGGATCAACATTTTCATTTACATTTCCATCTACTTGTGCATTTGACTGCTACCTAGGATCAGCACCTATCCTAGCAGATGAAGAAGGAATTGAACTAGTAACATTACTAAGTGGAATAGTAGTAGTCATAGATGGCATACCTACTTCAGTAGCAGATGGACCAAGAGCATTAGCTGATGAAGCCTTCAAGAACTGGATCTTTCCTCTCTTTTCTACAATAGAGGACTCAATTTCAGCCTTTTCTAATTCTCTTGCAAGGTCCTCATCTTCTTTTTGTCTTCTTTCTATTTCTATGTCATTATTTGAATTGGGTGGTGGGACCCCTGGGTGGTGGGACCCTTGGTATGTCCTTTCTCACCAATGGCAACATCAGGCCTAGTGATCTCATGCCCATCTACTACTTTAGGGAGGGAAGCATAACTTTGAACCTATCTAACCATAGGGCCCTCCTGATCAAATTCATGATCTTGCAGTAAGCGCTCTTGCTCACTCCTCAAAGCCTCAAGATCACCAAAAACATCATGTTGCAAAGTCTTAGGAGCAGAAGCAAGCATCTTATTTCTCTCCTTCATTTCATTAATCTTTCTAAGGAGAGACTATCTTTCTATCAGAGCATTCACCTTTTCAGCTTCTCTCTCCTCTTGCAACCTCTTATGTATGGCATCCTACTCTGCCAACTGTAACCTTAGTGCATTTAAATCATCTGGGTCTACCATAATGTCATCAGAACCTAATGACACATCTATATTAGTAAGATTTGGATATGGTAAGTGGACTTGCCTTGGTCTCATGGGTTCCCTTCTGAAATTATCTTCATCAAGATCAAAATCAATCTCCAAACCCATCTCTCTAGCTTGTTCATCTTGACCTATAGGTAATGGACCCTTGTCCTAAAATATAGCCTCTGGGGTATCATAAAATCTATCTTCAGAGTGACCACCATCTGATCTAGAAACTATATCATGTGAACCTTCCTCACTTGAGGAGACATGTGATGCTCTAGTTTTGGTATTTCTTTGTTCTCTTATGGGAGCACTAGTAGATTCACCATTCCTTCTGATCCAACTCTTCTTCTCCTATCTAGGAAATTTCTCTAGAGTGACCTCCAGATTCTTTCTAACAAAGGACCTAGTATTCCTTCTCTTGTCCATGATTTACAATATGACACTGGCTCTAACCTCTTGAGTCACCACCAACTTAGATGGGAAATCTTTCAACTGAATACAATAGGAAAACAAGAGTGCACTTAATAGCTTTATCTCTAGACTCTCCCCAGTAGAGTCACCATTTTGTTGGTAGTTCCCTTTGATCTTCAACTTGTAGATTTATACTTTGATGGATAACTTTACTATAACTCTTTGACTCTATCACCACTACAAAGTCTACAAGGAAGAGGGCCAATTAACAAGGATCAAAAGAGATCCTCCTACACTTTGAGCCTTAATGCTCATGCATGTGTACCCTTGATTCACTTCTTCAAAGGAATCACAAAATAATATACAACTATTACCCCTTACTAATTGATTGAAGATTTTATCATTTAAATGTTTGTGTGTGGTTGATGATAATGAAATGCCTCTAGAGGATGGACCAATGCCTTAACCTAGGGCAAAGAGTCACCCAATTACATACATCAACTGAAGATCTTAAATCAAACACTCCTGGGCTCAGGATAAGTGCTTTTCCTATTACCCCTCTCCCTCAAACACATGGACATCAGATTCTTATTTGGTTGCAAACTCCCTGAATTCACCTAAAAGACTTTAATCCCAACTTTGTTAGGAACTTAGAGATGACTTCACAATACTCTTTGTTTACCATATGTTAATACACTTTATGCCAATAACATATATGAGCTTAGAACCAAAACAAGAAGACATACATAGATCAAAACCCAATAGTATTTTCATTAACATATTCAGAATCAATATACAATCAAAGCAACACAAGGATAGGAAAAAGACCCAAAATACAGCTCCTCTTTCAATATAATACCATCAACAACCAGGGACCAAAAGAATGTTTTGGAACCCACACTAAGTCAACATTTCTACAATATATACCCCCTAGTCATCTTGGAATCCTCAAAGAGAATGCAACAAGCTACAAATGACTAGGGTTAGGGTTTCAACTATTAAATCCATTAGAAATGGTCACAAATTAATTGCAAGGGATGAAAACTAGTTGGCCATGCTTGAGAAAGATTTGCACCTATGATAGATCTCTGGGAAAGTACTACAAATCACAAAAATTTTAACTTGCCAACCCTTTTGGCCACCTGCAACATGCCTCGAGCACACAAAAAGAATAAGGTACAAACCCCTGCAGATGATCAAAGAACACCCTGGACCACACTGCAATAGCAAGCACCAGGAAACAAATCAAATGTGGCTGTGAAAACATTCAATTTTGGTCCTTTCTGTCACTGAGAAACACTCTGAAAATTCAAATTTAAAAATAAACGACTACCTCCAAGCGCCAGCAGCAAATCAGTTGTCTAAATTTAAAATTAGGTTAACTTTAAGTTGTGGCCATTAGATCTCTTCTTTTTGTGGTCTTTAAGTCTTAACTCAACAAGACACCTTAGGTTAACTCCTAGTGAGTACATGACAATGCCTTTCCTATTCATGGAAAGAAAACCTAGCTCACCACTTAACCCCGTGAATTGGCAATTGCAGGAAAATAAACTTATGCCGGTTACATCTAGCGAACTGGCAACTGAAGATTTCTGCCAATTTGTGAAACACTTTATAATATTGCCAAAAAGTTTAGAAATTATGCAAACGCTTGTTCGTTGAACCACTAAAACATTTAGAGAACTGCCATCTTACTTTGCGAATGAGCGAACCCATTGAAATCTATCAGAACCGCTAAACATTTTTGTCAAGACCACTAAGACCTTAGACCCCACCTGGGCCCACCTAAAAACCTACCACATGTCACCACATCATTCACTGCAATCGCTCAGTCATCACTAACAAAGGACCCACCACAAACCTTTCCCCTTTAGTGAAGATTGACGAATGTCGCTACACCACTGACATATCCATTATGCAACTTTGATCAATGGTATCAGGACAACTGTTAGATCCTGTAGTGTATTAACTCCTCTAAGATCGGCGAACCCACTGAAAAGTCCACCTCAGCATGCCTGGACCAATCAAAGCCTACCAACTAAATATATGTAGCAATGGACCTGCCAAAAGAAAAGGTTACGTCACACAAAAGAATCAACGGTCATCTCAAAATCTCATACATCTGACACAAACCTTGTGAAGACACACCCATCATCAATCCTCTATAGATGTCAGGACCCTCTGACACACCGGAAACCTAGGACCCACTAATAACTACCAAATCATAAATAGGTGGACCAATGAGAGACTGCCAATCGTGCACACCTATCAGAAGGTCCCACTTCTTTGAAAGGCTACATCATCATGAAAGATTAATGATTAGCATAAGATCTCAAGCTTTTGACAAAGTCTATAAGAACTTACACTAACCATCTGATGGAGATGTTGTCAGAAGACCAGGCCTAGAAAATATTAAGCTAGAACATAGGAAAAAGTAAACATTGAGACTTAGGCTTTAAGGGAAAATTAGGTGCAGAGGACTTAGGAAAATTAAAGGCCATCGGGGGTATAAAACCCTTAGTCACAAGATTGTGTAACATGAAAAAAATTCACATTATCATGTGACAAAGGGGATAACGATTTAAGCAGAGGTGAATTAGAACCTTTAAGTGACCCAAAAAGTTAACTTGAAATTAGAACAAGGCTAGGGTAAGAGTTTTTTGAATATTCTACTTAGGGCAGAGCCAGGGACATGAAAAATGATACAGAGGCTAGGGGAAAGATAATGAAGCCATAAATTTTTTTGCACGTGCTAACACATAGTAGCTCCAAGTTCTCATGGGACCACATAGGTCGGTGTTAAATAACTCCAAGATTCTTTTTGTTGAATAGTCTTTACTCTTAAAACTAAATTTTGTCATTTCCCCTTTTGACATTCATGACACATAAGATGATGAGGCTTTGTTAGGCTAGGAAGACCTCTAACCTTTTTCTTTCTACTAATCATAATCATGTTATCAAAATTTGCATGACATAACCTTTTATGCCATAACCATGCATCTTCATTTTTTCATCAGTAAAAAAGAAGTCTCAGCATCGTCAAGATAAAATAAGTTACCTTTATATTGTACTATTATTCCAACAAGCTTCCCACTTTCATCAAGGATCTTTACCTTCTTTCTTTTAAAAGCTACTTAGTGACCTAAGTTGTTAAGATGTGCCACACTTAGCAAATTGTAATTCATTCCTTTTACCTAATAAGCATTATCACATTTGATATTATCATTTATCAATAAAGATCCTTTTCCTCTAGTTGTACATGGTGTATTATTTACCATTCTTACTAATACTCCATTATAATGCTCAAGATGATCAAAATTTTCTTCATCACCAGTCATGTGATGTGTACAACCACTATCAATGATCCAAGTATCATTTTTACTAACTTTAGAAATGAGTGTTGTTTCTACATACCTTTCTTCTTCCTTAGAATCATCCTTCATTGCAACAAATACTACTTCAACATCATCATTTGTTTTGGTATCAGTATCATTCTCTTTAGCAAAGTAACATACCTTTTTTCCCTTATCTATGCGATCTTGGTTGTCTCTATTGTAGTGTCGATAACTTTTGTTCTTTCTCCTTCCATATCTTCCTTCACCAGATCAATCTTTATTTCTATCTTCTTCTTTCAAATTCAGGCATCTAGCAGCAATATGGCCAACTTCTTTACAATTAAAACATGCTAAAGGCAATTTACCCTTAGCTCTGCCTTTACCTTTAGGTAATCTCTAGGCTATAAGAGCTTCAAGTTGATCAAGCTCATCAGTAGTATTACTATCACTATCATTCTTTATATTATGTCTACTGCTAGACTTACCGATCTTTAGAGAAGACATGAAAGAAGACTCAAGAGATGGTACAACACTATTATCAAAATTGTTCAACTCAAAAGTTGTTAGCTTACCAATAAGGCTATCAAGAGTAAGAGTATTGATAGGTGCAAAACTCATTTCATGTACAACAGATATTCTGATTACATCAGCAGCCAACAAGGTTCTTATAATTTTACTTACCATTGTATCTTCATCAATGATACCACCAAATCCTCTAATAGCATTAACTACCTCCTTTATTTAGTTTTTATATTGTACTATGTTTTCTGCTTCCTTCATTTTCATATCATCAAACCTACCTCTTAGTATTTTAGCTCTGACTCTCTTGACATTAACATCACCACTATAGACTTGAGAAATTTTATCCCACATTTCCTTTGCAGTAGTGCAATATTTGACATCCTCAAATTTAGCATCGAATGGAGAAGAAACAATCTCTATCATAGTAATGTTGTGTTCATGTCATATTTCAGTTCATCAAGAGTCAATGGTCTAGTCATTGGTTGTAAGTAGCCATTTTCAAGTAGATGTAAGGTAGAATCTTTGATTCTAGATATATGAAGTTTCATTCAACTTTCCCATATAGTAAAGTTGTCCTTGTTCAGCTTTGGCACCTCCCTTTTATACATCTTGTGATCTTTCTATTGAAGTCCTTAAAACTTTGTTCCAAGAAACCAATTATCTGATACCAATTTTTAGAATAACTAAGAGAGTGGGTCAATCAGTTAGATTAGTTATCCTATAGTCCCAAATACAAAGATGTAACTTTCAAAACAATTTCAAAAAATTTTGCAGCTCAGTAACATAAACTCTTAAACTGTCTGTGCCTTTACCGATTAACAGTTAATTAACTCATAGTGATTACCGACCAAATCAAATATGCAGTATGTAAAGTATGACAATAAAGAAATCATCAAAGTAATAAATAACATGCAATGATTTAATGTGGATACCCTATTAAGGGAAAAACCACTTGGGACCGGTAACTGAAAATAATTTTCACTCTTCTGAAGTGAGCTCGGTGCAGACACAACCTTGTTAAAGGTTACGAACACACCTTTAGGTGTGACTTTGTTAGAGGATTTAAGACTAATAGTTATTGTTCAACCAGTATTCACTATGGGTTCGATAGGATAACAATGTACATTCATTGAATGACATAGGTATATAACATAAGACTGTTAAGTCTACTCGGTTAAGAGATTTTTCTATATCAATGGTTAAACTAAAATAGTAGTTGATTAGATTACAATACAAATTAACTTGTAGATGTTCAAATCTATTATAATCCCATACAAATCCTTTGATCAATATGTCAATTTACTTCCTGAACTTACTTTCACTCGGTAATAGCTTTCTAACGCTCGGTGTTGTTCTGCAGTTTGGTTCTCCTTCAACCAGTTTGGTCAGGCATGCATGAAACTGTATTCACATGAAATCTCTACAATATTCTTTTTTTTGATATGTTTCAATAATGAAACTCATATCTCTTATATAGACAGATAAAATTTTTTCATATCAACCATCAAATTTGGTTGCTTAATCACCTTCATAGATTTTGCCTCTTAAACCTTCCTCAGCGGTTGTGTCGGCAACACGTTTCAATTCCATCCTTTATATCTTCTTTGAATTTTTTCAGCAATGGATCTTATAAAAAACTTTATCCTCAATCTTGAAATCATAACAACTTCCAGTTCATCAATTTATGTTGGTTAAACTTAAGCATTTAATACTTTCATCCATACTATGTTAACAAAGAAATGCATTTTTGAACACAAGCTCGGTTAATATTGTTAGTCAGTATACACTGTTGGTAATTTGGCTGAGTTGGCTACATAGATGTTTTCATTATGGAAACATATGATCTACATGAAGATCGCACAGGTTAGAGAGCTAGTCTGTCAGAGTGCAATGCAAAATTGTCTAAGTATGAGACAATGTTTTTACCAGTGAACTTGGAGACAGTTTTTGTTTACAATGTTTATTGGAGTAAGTTCAGTGCTTGCACACTTCAATATAAACTCTATGATGACTATTGAAGACTCATCTCAGAGTGCAAGTTAGTACGACATGTATGGAAGAAGTTATGATAGTTTTACTAAAGACAGTGTCAAGCCAACAGGATAGAATATGAAGACATAATTGATAAAGAGTTAAGGGATTATTTTGTTTATCAAAATAATGACTTAACAATATAAAGGGATGAAATCCTAGATTTTAACCCTTGGATAAAGTTATTTGTAAAATGATAGCCAACTAGAAATTTATTAATACTAATAACGTGTATAAATGTAATGTAATCAAGAAGTAATAGAGAGCGATATATATGATGCATATGTAATAGTGATAGTGAAAGAGTAGCAAACAGATATTGATGTAAGCAATATAAGGTTATGTAACTTAACCTTCTTTTGTAATCAGTGTATATTGTACATTACTTGTTTGGGCAGTGGGCTCATCTAGTAATCACTTTCTATACTACCAACTCCTAATAGGGTTGAGGCTTCTAACAAGGCCTATAGTCCCTTAATCAGGATTGATACACTATATGCATGTAATAGAATCCTAATGGGATCAACATCCTTAATAGGATACTTTTGATTAGTGGATCTTTGTGGGTACCATCCCCACCAGGGTTTTCCCTTGGCTAGGGTTTTCTCGAGAACAAATAATGTGTTATGAGTTCTTTAGTTTTATTTCTATGCATGTTGTTTAGCTTCTTATGCTATGCATGTGTTAAGATAATCTATTATATCCATAATTGGGCAAAAGTAAAATTTTGTAGATTACTGATTCACCCTCCCCCCCCGCCCTCTCAATATTCCCTATTTCTAACAATTGGTATCAGAGCTTAGTTACTCATAAAAGAATCATTCAAGGAAAGCATAGTAGCTTGAGTAAGATCTCTATGGATATGGATCAACTACAGAAGAATCTTGAAGAAGCTCATGAACAGATTGACTTGCTTTCTATTGAAAAAGACACTTTGAAAAGAAAATATGATGATGTAAAGAACCTCATTGAGATACTAAAAAACAACTTGGAAGATCTGAGATTTGAAAAGGAATCTAAAGTTTTATTGAAGATTGTAATGACAATTTAGAAAAAGAAAATGAGATCCTTAAGCATGAACTGAAGATAGAAAATTTGAAGCTTAGTCTGAAAGATGGAAATGGTAAAAATGAAGAAAATCTGAAATCTGAGAATAAAAGTCTAAAGACTGAAAATGAAGGACTAAAATCTAAACTTGCTAAAGTAACATCTGAACTTGAGAAAGTCAATTTGTAGTATGTTGAATTTGAGAAGTACAATAAAATTGTGAAAGGTGAACTGACTCAATCCAAACAACAACTTGAAAGTCTATAAACAACTAGTGAGAAGATTGTTGAACAAATATCTTATCAAAAACCATTCTATGATAAGACTGGTCTTGGATTCAACACTTTTAAAGAAATGAAGAAAACAAGGAGCTAGATCTAAAAATATCTGAAAGCATAGATGAGAAGAAGTTTGAGGAGATTAAAAAGTCTAAAGATAAACCTCAAGAAGAAGAATCACCTAAGCAAGAAGAATCACCCAAAGGTATGCAAAGAGAATTCAAAGGTAGATGTTTTTCTTGTAATACTATTGGCCATATGAAGAGAGATTGCACAGGTAAGCAATTCAAACCTCTTAATGGTTATTGTTATAATTTTCATGGTTTTGGACATAAAGCTATTGAATGGAGGAAACCTAAATTTATTGAGAATAATGATGGTAGTAGAATGTTTAGGAATACTAACAATGTAGATAAGAAACCTAATGAAGATATGAATAGAAGAAATGGAGTAATATGTTATAGATGCAACAAGGTTGGACGCATTGCTAGAAACTGTAGATCACAGATCAATTAGCCTAGACCAAGCTATGGAAAAAATGGAATTATTTGTCAGATATGAAACAAGATTGGACATACAGCAAGGTTTTGCAGAATGAACAATAGAGTTTTTCATCCTAATCCTAATCCCAGAAATCATGCAAGAATAAATGAAGACGCAAGTAATAGTCAGAAAGGATGTTGTAGTAATTTAGATGAAGTGAAGTTTATCAAAAGCACAGATCAAGGAGACATATTCAACATTGAAGGTAATCAGGAAGGTGAAGCATTAAAAGGTAAGAATGAATCTTTACCTGACCCATCTCAAAGTACTTAATTTATGAAAATTGCAGTAGAATAGGAAATTAGAATAGTGTAGAAGTAGATATATGATGAACTGAGTCTTGTGTAGTTAATGCAAGGTAGTATATGATTTTCTAATGCTATGGTTAAGAGTGCAAAGAAAAATATTATGTTTTGTGAGATCACAAGAAGTTTTAAGTTTTGCAAGTTAGGAGAATTAGCTTTTTGGAAAGAAGAAGCAAAAGAATTGAATGCGATGTTAGATCTAAGTAAGATTGAATTAATAAAAGGTCATGATCAGTATTATTTGATCATCAAAGTGAATTCAAGTGTTAAGGAGATCAAAGAGCAGTGATTGAAAGCATTTTGTAAGGATTTGGAGAAGAATTTTATGTCGAATTTATGCAAGCCCTAAAATCATGAAATCAAGGTATTTTACTTGATAGATCTTTAAATCAGTGAAGGAATTAGAAGAAATAATGGATGTTTCTTTAATTAACAATGTTAGAGATAAAAATAGACCTAAGTTGAAAAGGGAACCAGTAGAACCCTTGGAAGATGATGCTAGGTTAGCTTTATCATTTGTACCAGATGGAGTTTTACATCTAGGGAATGTTAAAATTTATCTTCGATGCAAACTAGAGACTATCAGTGATAGTGATTTCACCAAGGAATATCAGAAGATCTACAATCAGGACATGACATTTTAAGAAGGATTTGAACATTTGAAAGATAATGAAATCATTAAGTATGCATTATTGTATGAATTTGACAATGAAGAATGTACTAAGATAATCTTAAGCAGAATTCATAATGGGAAGTTTTGGTTAGAAGATAGAGTGATAGATATCACAGCTGATTTGATTCATGAAGTCACTGGACTATTTAAAATTGGAGCCATTCCTTTAAATGAGAAGAATATGAGGAAAATAGTCATAGAAAACACAAATTCATCCTATAATGGTAGAGGAATTGTGATTAGTAAGATTCGACAAGATGATGTCAGATATTTATGCAAGATCCTAACCACTAAATTTTGTGCAAATTCAAGAGAGGAGGACATGG
This sequence comes from Chamaecyparis obtusa, assembly GCA_027943335.1. Classification (NCBI taxonomy): domain Eukaryota; kingdom Viridiplantae; phylum Streptophyta; class Pinopsida; order Cupressales; family Cupressaceae; genus Chamaecyparis; species Chamaecyparis obtusa. Next base: position 79,024 of record BSBK01010873.1, read on the forward strand.
CAGCTGGAATGATAAATGCATCTTATCTAATGTGTGTTGATAAAGTACAATTTTATATGTGTCAAATTCTAAGAATTCAAGTGTTTGAGAATTTGGAAAAGATTAAGAACACTAAGTATACACAGTTTAGATTCTCATCCTTAATCCCCTATATGTTTTCTCATCTATTGAGAAGATTTCCTTAAACCATTGCAAATGACTAGAATGATGGCCAAACTACAATGGAAAGGATTAGCCTAGTGTACAAAAGGCATGTTATTGATAAAGTGAATGAGAGTGCAATATTGGTAATCAAGACATTTCAGGATATAGTGTCTAGTAGAGCAAGGATCCAACAGTCTCTTGTGGAGAAGTATAAAAATGAAATATGTTTCATGGTTGATACTGACTTTACCTACATTGAAGTAGTAGAACCTAGAACAAAGTTCATAGACCCTCTTGGCTATGAGATATCTGAGGTAGAGATAGAAGGATATGTGAGTAGGTTACTTAAGTGCAAGTTGGACACTCACTGTAACATGTTTGGTACCTTTGAGGAGAAATTCAACTCTGCAAAGACCTTACTTGAAGAGAAGTAGTCAAAGAAAAGTGTTGAGAGTACTATAAATAAAATTCTAAAAGATACAGGGATGATTGAGCATGAATTCTTGGTAGCAAAGCAAATAGCAGTAGCAATCAGATATATTGGACAAAAAGAAGTTTTGTCTGTTCCACCTTTGTCATTAATTGTAGCATAGTAAGAAGTAACACATGTTAAGGTGAAAGTGGAAGAAATTGAGAAGGATCAAGAAGCAAAGATATCCACTAGATCCACTTCCTTGACACCTAGAAAAATAGTAAAAGAGAGTGCTACTGGACTGGGTAAGAGACAGAAAACATTAGTGCAACCAGTTCCAAGGAAAATTGTAGAAATCAAAGATGATGGTACTTCTATTAAGAAGAAAACTTGAAAACCTAAAGTTGAGAAGCTTAATGAGAAGATCATTCAGGATGGAGACTTTACAAGAATGAATAAGTATTATGAACTCTATGATTATGCAGAGAGATTAAATCTAGAAAATGCAGTGGTAAAGCATATGATTTTGTTTGATAAGAATTTTAATACAATTCAAGGTAAGATACCTGATGATTTTTACAATAAACTTGTGAATAGGAAGAAGAGAGAATTAGAGGAAGACACAACTATTAGAGAAAAGCTTGTAAGAAAGCTTTGTGTAGTAAAAGATGAAGCACACTTTAGTCAGATCATGAAAGCTTTCAGCACCCATTTGAGAACTAAGAAGAGAACCATTCAAATTATGGGAGGCAGATATCAAGAAGTTAATTCAGAAACAAAGCAAGCAATCATCAATTTTATGTCAGAAAATGTTGGAGAACCATCAGTTGTAGTAGAGAAAGCAAGTGAAACAAAACAAGAGGACATTCCCTCTCCACTAGCCATTAACATTGAAGATGAAGTCATGAATGTAGAAGGAACTAAGATCACCTTGGATACTGATGATAATGTATTCAAGAATCTAGAAAACATTGTTGACAATTTATCTTTTGAAGAGCAGGAGACTACCAGAGGAGAAGAGAAAATAGAGACCACAGTCATAGAACCCTCAGTGACAAAAGAAAAAAGTACCTATTCCCACTAAAGAAGATATCAGTCTTACTCCTGACACTGGAAAGAAGAATTAGATTGGATCTATGATTGAGCATTTGGGAAAGGAAGTAGATGATGATGATTAGATGGAATTGATCACATCCTTGAACAAGATCATTGGAAAGAACAAGAAAGTAAAAATTCTTGAAGGATGCCTGAAGGAACTTACTGAGAAGTTACAAGGCATTGTAACTACACAAATTGTAGAAGCTGACCCTCTGGAGAAAGCAAAGAAAGTAATGACCACTTTTGATAGTGAGTTCACAAATCTATCTGATATAGAAAAAGAGAAAGCTCAAGCAGCCTATGAGGCCAAAATGCTTTTGAACATTAGCTAGAATATCAGGAATGATATCAACAATCTTGATATCTGTATAAAGGACTTGAGGAAGGATTTGGAAAGAGGAAAATCTTTGTACATCCATTGTATAAAATAAGAATTTTCCAAGATGGAAAAGACAAGAAAATGAAAAAGACACACTCTTTTAAGAGAGCACACTTCTATGAAGTTAAGTATTATTGAAGGGCAATTGGAAGAATGTCTTTCAACTAAGACATCTTTTCAAAAATTTAACTTTGAGAATCTCCAAGCATGTGAGATAGCATCTTATGGATTATGCGCACTACTCAATGTGGTAGATTCTATTAATAAATCATGAGAGAAGGAGTTAGAGGCTATAAAGATTGATTTTGTAGATTGTGTTGCAAGCCTACCGACTTTGCAATATTGAATTAAGGTATAATCTTTTTGTGAATATAGTTTTGTAACCCTCCTTACCTTTATTTTTTCATTGTTGTCAAAGGGGGAGAGATATATAGTAGAAAATTGATAAGTAAATGATAAGGATTGATACTCTTAGGGGGAGTATTGTATTAGAGATAAGTTTTTTTTTTGTGGAGTTATAAGTATAGTATATATTTTATACTATGGCCACAATTTTGAGATTTTGAAATTGTAGACTTAGCCAATTTTCTCATATGTTGCCACCAATGACAAAGGGGGATATTGTTAGAAATTTGGTTGAGTTGGCTACAAATATGTTGTCACTATGGAAACATATGATCTACATGAATATTGCATAGGTTAGAGAGCTAGTATGTCAGAGTGCAATGCGAAATTGTCTAAGTATGAGACAATGTTTTTACCAGTGAACCTGGAGATAGTTTTTTTTTGCAATGTTGATTGGAGTAAGTTCAATGCTTGCACACTTGAACATAGACTCTATGATGACTATTGAAGACTCATCTCAGAGCATAAGTCAGTATGGCATGTACGGAAGAAGTTATGACATTTTTACCAAAGATAGTGTCAAGCCGACATGACAGAATATGAAGACATAATTGATAAAGAGTTAAGGGATTATTTTGTTTATCAAAATAATGACTTAAAAATATAAAGGGATGACATCCTAGATGTTAACCCTTGGATAAAGTTATTTGTAATATGATAGCTGACTAGAAAGTTATTAATCCTAATAACTTGTATAAATGTAATGTAATCAAGAAGTAATAGAGAGAGCGAGATATATGATGCATATGTAATAGCGATAGTGAAAGAGTAGCCAAGAGATATTGATGCAAGTAGTATAAGGTTATGTACCTTAACCTTCTTTTGTAATTAGTGTATATTGTACATTACTTTTTTGGGCAGTGGGCTCATCTAGTAATCACTTTATGTACTACATCTCCTAACAAGGTTGAGGCTTCTAATAAGGCCTATAGTCCCTTAATCAGGACTGAGACACTATATGCATGTAATAGACTCCTAATGGGGTCAACATCCTTAACAAGATACTTTTGATTAGTGGATCTTTGTGGGTACCATCCCCACCAGGTTTTCCATTGGCCAAGGTTTCCTCAAGAATAAATAATGTGTTATGAGTTCTTTAGTTTTATTACTATGCATGTTGTTTAGCTTCTTATGTTATGCATGTGTTAAGATAATCTGTTATATCCATAATTGGGAAAAAGTAAAAGTTTGTAGAATATTGATTCACCCCCCCCTCTAAGTATTCCTTATTTCTAACATAGACTACACTGGCTTGGTGTATACTGAAGTGCTTCATTTACTAACCACATTGCCTTGTACATTTTGCTTCCTCCTTCATAATAGATTAATGCAACATAATCAAGTCAACAATATGAAGTCATAGACTCATCAATAAGTTACCCAAAGTATTCCTTATCCTCATCTAAAATATCCATCTTTCTCTATGTAGATATCTTAGTTTTTCATCTTTTCTCTCCTCTTTAACGAATGTTTAGATATTTGCAACCAACATGATAAGTACTGTCAAAACTAGTTGACATCAATGACAACATAATGACTGATTTAACTATCTTACATATCATTTTAGTACTTGGTGATCTCTAATCATTGATCTTCAAGTCATTTAGGTATCCTATCAGTTGTAGTTCAATAGTTGTCTATATTAATGAGTGTTCCTGACAGGTTCCAAGAATATTTTTGTATGTGATTTATAGTATTGTTTTAATGGAGCCTTGCACATTTATACTTTTTGATTAAGTAAAATAGGTTTTACAGGGACCCTAAAACCCACAACAGTGTATGATCAAAAGAAAAGCATGAAAACCAAGTAGAGTAATGCAGTTTAGAGTTGCAAGGAACATGCCACAATAGGGTCAAACAAGAAAAACTGAAGAAAGTCAAAACAAGGCCAAAAAGAAGGGCACCATAACATGTTATGCCAAGCTCCTAAGCATGGCAGCCACATTGCTTTCAAGGGCCTCCATCAATTGAACAATTTCTTTCACATTCTGAACTTGGGATCCTTGGGGATCAATTTTCTCCCTATTTTTCCTGAGTCTTACCCTAGTTCTTTTTTCCTGATCCTTTAGTGCACTCCTTCTCATCCTCCTTAGTCCTTTGATCATCCGTGGTTTCCATTTTTTCTTCCATCTTTTTGATTAACAACTCTAGGTTCTTGTTGGAAGTTTTGAGGATATTAAAAAATTTCTCAGCAACACCCTTAAGGGTTTTTTCAAGGCTTATCATTTTGGATTCCAGGTGCTGGACCCTAGTTTCCAGGTCTAGCTTTTTCTCTATGGTGTTTTCCTTGTTGTCCTTGCCTTGAATTTTTTCTTTAAGGTCCTCAATCTCATGGTAGAGCCATTTGAAAGATCTAAATTGATCCAACATGCTATTCTTGGTTTTTTTGAGGAAATCCATGTCCATTTCCCTGGCTTTATCACTTAGTACAACTAGTGTTGGGTCTATCAAATCTTCCTTGTGGAATTTTCCTTCATTGTCCTCCAGAATCTGAGGGTAGATGGCCTCCCTAATTATTCCCATTTTCCTTGTGTTGATATTGAAATTTATCCAGACCTTTTTTCCTTTCCTAGTATCCTGACTATTATAATGCCCCCTAGAGGCATATTCAATTTCATCTATCCTTATAGGTGACTAGTTAGTGCCCTGCTATTCATTATCTTCAGTTACAGGGTCATGATTCTTTATATTATTTCTAGTAGGGGACTAAGGAGGATGGGTTTTATCCTCACTGATTGTAAGATCAATCAACAGGTGGCCTGAGAGGTCCTGCATAGGTTTGGGGATTTCCTCTTTGACCTATTCTTGCATGTCTGTAGCTTTTGTATTGGGATTACCCTCATCATCTTCCATTTCAATTTCTTCCTCCTTGTTATTGTACTCTTCCTCTGAGTAAACCTCCTTCTTATCCTATTTTTTAGAGGGTTTTTCAATTTTGACAACTTTCAAGGGTCGCTTCTTGGAAGGGGATCCCTTGTTCTATTTCCTATATTCAACTTCCTCACTGTCATCCAAAAGTTTTCCCACAGAAGTGCCCGAAGGCACATAATCTAACCTAGAGTCCTCGCTAATAGCCTTTCTATTCCCAATTTCCTTGCCCAGGAATTGGGGTTTAAAGAATTCATATAACAATAGAAGCAATCCTTCATGTTGGATGGGATTAGCAATTTTGTTATCTCTAAAACTAATGATATTCTTGTTCATTAAAGAGAAGTGATAAAAAGGAATGGAAATCTTAGAACCATGTCTAAAATGATTCAGGAAGATGAAATGATAGGTGCGTATTCTATCAAACCTGGTATCTAGGGTGACATAGAATATGAGGGCCTTTAGAACAAACTACCAAAGCATCTTCAAGCTCCCAGGAAGGTAGTAGGTGCCTGACATGACTATGGCATTTGTCTCCTTGTCATCCCTTGCAAACTTTTTGATAGAAATGTTAGAAAGTTTTTGGTCTTTATAGAATTTTTTCTCGGTGATGGGAATGTCAGTGACCATAGATATAACCTCCTCTATGATATTAAATGACTTTCCCTCAATCTCCATCATCCCTTCCTTCTAGGTTTTGATGAAGATATTGGTGATTTCCTTCCTGCAACCATGGAGTCTTTCAATAAAAGTAGTGATATCCCCTTTCTATAAGGCATTCTAGACTTTCGTATGCTTCTTCCATTTCTCATAGTTTCTCTCCAGCTCTCTTCCTAACCTATCCCCAACCATGGCTTTCATGAAGGCTCTTATTTTTCTCTAGTTTAGCCAAAAAAATTTGCTTTCCTTCTTTCTAACTTCATTAGAGGACTTTCTAAAAGTTGGTTTTTTGAAATGATTACAAGATTTGGGAAAGGGGGCCCTAAATGTATGTGGAGGTGACATGTTATTAAAACCAATGCAAATCCTCCCTAGCTCGACATGAGTGAAATAACTTCTTCAAAAAAAACCTTTGCAATAATAATTATATTTAATCATTGCATCAATACTTTGAAGATTGTCTCCATCCAGAGAATCTAGCTCAACTTGATGGAAAGTATCGGCATGGGTTCTGATGATGTAAGCTTCCTTGCCAAAAGCTTGTACGAAAATCCTATCAGTAGCCAGGTTGGAAAAAAAGGTGAGCATGTGATGAGAAAAGTCAACCTTAGAAAGATTGGTCTACATAACAACAAAAGTGATGACTAAGCTGAGACCATTGCCATGTCTGTGACCCTGGCCATGGGAGAACTAGTCATTGTTTCCCTGTTGAGTTTCATACATGGTTTTCACTTCATTTTTTATTTTTATAGAGAAGATTTGTGAGATGAGAAGTCTTTGTATAACAATCAACTTGTGTGAGCTAAAGAGCTCACTGGGATCCTTTTGAGTTACTAACATTTCTTACTGGGAGTGCAGGCAGCCTGGATGGTTTTCTAGGTTCCATGTGTGATATTCCTGCAGGATTCCTCTCTCCTAATTTGACTAGCTTTCTTTCTACTCGGGGATTTGATTTTATCCCCTACGTCTTCTCTATTTCTGCTACTAGTAGCTGCTAGAGAAACTAGAGAGGGGTCTCTACTTTTGGTTCTCTTTTTACTTTGAACCTTTGTCCAACCCTCTTTTTCATCTTTGTATTTGGCAAAGAGCTCCTCCATCTTGGTGAGTTGTCTTGTAGAGATAGTTCCCAAAATAAATTCCATTTGTTGGACTTTGTTTGAATCCAGTGTCTCAAGGAAGTGGTGAGAGTCTAGGGGGCCACTAGGTATGCCCCTACCTGGGCTTGAAAATCTTTCTTCCAAAGGGGATTCAAGGGAGTTGAAGATGAAGGAGACAAAGATAGAACCTAAACATGAGTCACCTTCATCCCCCTGACCATTGTCACTTGTTTCTATCATGGAATCTTGTTGAATGTTGACTTCCAAGTCTATGCCTTCTGACTAGGGAGACACTTCTCTAAGAGCAATACTCTCTTGGCTTGATTTGATATTATCCTTTTGTTCCCCAATAAGAGGATTTTTCTTATCTTTTGGTGAGTCAAGAATCACTTGAGTGTCCTCTATTTTGTCATTTTTTTCCACACTCTGTGATTCTTGACATCTGAGTCAGATTGTGGATTGGTTGTCTCCCTTGGGAGGCTATACTTATCATTGGGTTTACCTAGCTTGATCTTTTTAAAAGTTATGGCTTTCATTTCTTTTTCCAAATTCATGCACATTGGACACAATCTATCTTTATGTCTTGCTTTATTACAGTAGAAGCAAGCAAAAGGGACACTTTCATAGTCCAACTTTTGCAAGTGTTTTCCTAGTTTGGATTGGAGCACAATAATTTTTGGCATGTCTTGGCCCTCTTCCACCCCTATGCAGATCCTAGCATAGGTGGGGAAGCTTTTAGTAATAGTCTTTGTGTCCATTGAGAGTAGAGTAATAAATGATCTAGCTATACCGTCAAAGACATTTTCAACCCAAAATTCTAGAGGAAGTTCTAGGAGCCTTACCCACACCAGGGCTTGGATGAAGAAAGAATCATTGAGATCTAGCTTCGGAGTCCATTTTGCAAAACTAGAGTAGCCTTGCCTATTGACTGAGTGCCTGCACAAAGGATTTTGTCTAAGTCTTCTTTACAAGAAAACTCAAAGGAGAGAAAGCCCTTAGCCATGGCCATAACAAGGAATTTTCCCTTTAGCTCCCATTTCTTTTTCACAAAGATTCTCACAATATCTATGCTAGGTCTAGACCCCACAAATTTTCCTACAAGATTATGGTCCATTGAGGTGATATTGTGATCCACCAACTCATCAGGAATCTCTATGATAAAATTGTCTTTCTCTTTATCAAAAAGATCCTTTATTGAAGGGAAAGAAGACTTACCTATAGGTTGAACTCTAAAAAGATTTGACCACCAGTGATGAATGGATTTACCACCCTGATCCCTTGTCTGAGTCTTTGAGGCCAAGGGTGAAGAGGAAATGTTCCCTTCTCCCTCCCTAGCCTCCTTACCAGGATCTCTCTACTTAACCCTTGGATCCTTCTCCTTGTTCTCTGAGTTCCCCACTCCCTGATCTACAAAGATGCCATTACCAACAACACTCTCAACTTGCGGCCCTAGATTCCCACCCACTTTCAAGTTTGAATTCAAACTTCCTCCCACTTGACCGTTGTCCATTGCAAACATATTTATAATACTATGTTCATGGGTGAAAAGTTAGATATGCAATACAGGTTGAGTTATGAAGTCTCTAGTTGACAGTCTCAGGTTCTTGAGTTTATCTGGTAGAGCTGACATTGATTTTATTATTGTAGCACTTGCGCCTATTAGTTTTATATGCTTTCTTGGATTAGTGTTTGGAGAAGAGTTAAGAATGTTTGGTTAAGAGTGCATGATGTAATTCAACATGAGAAGAAAGTATATGTAATTTGGTGGAGCCGACAGTGTGAAGTGACATGTCTACTCATATTAAGTTGGGCAGTCCCATTTTGTGTTGCATGCTTAGTATAGCCAACTGAGATGTTATTGGAGAGTTGTATTGTTTCTCTAATATGATTTCTAGATGGTTCTAACATGTCAACTTGATTATATCATTTAGAGGAAAGATATTTATAGGTATTAATTTGTGATTGCTAAGTATGGTAGACAGTTGAAAGAGAAGAGTAGAGTAGAAGGTCTATGTGATAAAGTAGAGAGTGTATGCTATCTATTGGAACAAATCAAGAAAATGGGTCTACTCGTAGTTCACCAAGATCTAGATATAGTGTTTATCTATTAAATAGAAGGTTGTAGCCTTCACCCCTTTGAGCAGTGTGCTCCTGGAAAGTGTTTCCTCACTCCTAATAGGGCTAATTATAAAAGACTCTTAACAGGGTCTGACCCTTGAGCAGGGTACTATACTTAATGCATTGTAAAGATCAAATCCTAACAAGGTTGTAAGAACTTCTATTAGGGATCATAATACTCTAGTGCCATTTATAGTGGGATCTAATTCCCACTGGGGTTTTTACCTATTTGGATTTCCTCATAACCAAAATTATGGTGTTATATTGTGTTTATGCTTAATGTTCTTCTGTACTTAATTGGAAAAACAATTGAATCTTGTACATAATTGATTCACCCCCTCCCCCTCTTAGTTATCTCTTGGGACTATTCCTAACAATTGGTATTAGAGCCAAGTGCCTCAGAGAGAAAGTTTAACAGCTTGAGGTTGATCAGATAACGTTCTTCAGAAAAGAAAGTCCTAAGTTTGATGGAGAGAACTATCTAGATTGCAATAAAAAAAATGATGACACATTTGCAGTGCATTGCTTTTGATATTTTTGGAGTAGCTACCAAAGAAGTTTCAATTCCCTCTCTAGCAGATCTTGCAAAGGAAGATGCAACTCTTAAGAAAAAGGAGATATTCACTCAAAATGTTATTTCCAAAGAAGCCCTTATCAGCGCCTTGTCTGACAGTGAGTTTTCATAAATCAAGAAAGTTGATAAAGCCTAAAAAATATGGAAGTATCTACAAGACATGTTTGAGTGAGACATCCAAGCTGAGAATGCATGCAAAAAGACATCAAAGAAAAAGTACAATACATTGGATATGCTACCTGAAGAGAACCTTAGAATTTACAATCAAAGGATTAATGAAATAGTTGCAGCAATCAGAAATAATGGTGGACAGATTTTCAAAGAAGACATAATGGATAAATTGATGACTACCTTAACATCAAAATATGAGAGAAATATAAACATCCTAGATGAGACTATGCAATTCTCTAAATACTTCAAAAGAGAGACCTTAATCAACAAGATTTCAGCTTTTGAGATATCAAGCTTGAAGATGGAGCCTAAAAGTGAAACATCCTTCAAAGCTTCAGTCCACAGTAAGAAATCCTTGAACACTTCTAGTAATTTTGATGATGATGAAGAAGAAAGAAAAGAAAGGAAAAGGAAAATATGAAGATCAGTTACCTTTAAAATGTTTTTCATGTAACAATATTGGTCACTTTGCATCTATGTGTCCTACAAGAGTCAAGAAGTTCAAAACTAACTACAAGCCTAAGTATACAAAAGAATGTTACTATGTTGGTGATAGAGTATCAGATGAAGAGTTAGAAAAGAATGAAATTGGATTAATTTCTCTTGAAGACATGGAGAAAATGTTTGATGAAATGGGCCTTGAAGATGAAAAGAAAGCACAAGAGTTAGCTCTAATCTCACAAGTTGAGATTGGGATAGATCAGATTATTGAAACCGGTTTCTCACATCACATGATAGGAGAAAAGGATAGATTTGTACATCTAGATAGGTACAGAGGAGGCATGGTTAGATTTGGAGACAACACTCCTAAGCCAATCGTAGGTAGAGGAACTATCACCTTGGATGGAAATAAAAAAACTAATGATGTTCTTTATGTTGATGGTTTGCAGCATAATCTACTAAGTGTTTGACAATTTCTTGACAAAGGATATCAGTCGGAATTCAAAGACAACAAGTTCATCATTAATAACAAGGAAGGAGAAATGATTGCATTAGATTCAAAGACTTAAGGTAATTTTTTTCAGCTTAATCTTGAAGCAAGTTGTTTTGTTGCTAAAGTAGATGACAGTTGGTTATGACACAAAAGACTATGTCACATCAATTTTGACAACATAGTGAAGATAAACAATGTAAAGGCAGTAAGAGACCTTCCTAGCATTGAAAAACTAGTTGATTTAATATGTAGGGAATGTGTGATGGGAAATCATGTTAGGAATTCATTAAGAAGAAAACATAATTTGGAAGAGAACAAATTGGATCTAGTGCATACAAACCTATGTGGACCAACTCAAACAAGATCATACTATGGTAAAAGGTATTTTATTTTATTTGTTGATGATTATTCTAGAATGATGTGGGTTTTGTTCTTAAAAGACAAGTCTGAAGCATTTGAGAAGTTCAAAATATTCAAAGCTAAGGTTGAAAATGACTCTGGATTGAAGATTAAATTTTTTAGATCAGATAGAGAAGGAGAATTCACCTCTGAAAAATTTTATGAGTACTGCAAAGAACATGGGATAAAGAGATAGTTAAGTGCACCTAGAAACCCTTAGCAAAATGGAATTGCAGAAAGAAGGAATAGGATCATACTAGACATAGCGTGCACCATCATGATTGAAAGATTGGTCACACACACCTATTGGAGATATGTGGTCAATACTGCAATCTATACTATCAATAGAATACAATTAAGGCTAGGTGTAGACAAGAAACCTTATGAGCTATGGTTTGGTAATGTATCTACAATAAAATACTTTATAATCTTTGGAAGCAAGTACTACATCAAGAGAGATGAATCAATTGATAAGTTTGATTCAAGAAGTGATGAAGGTATGTTTCTTGGTTACTCTACTAAAATAAAAGCTTATAGCTATTTTAATTTGAGACTAAAGAAGATCATTGAAAGTACTCATGTTAAGATTGATGAGAAATTTATGATTTAAGAAAGATATCATGATTATGCATGTATAATTGAAGAAGAACCTAGACCTACCACTAGAGAAATAGTTGTTGATGAAATGTTTGACAACATTGATCTTTTATTCAATGACCCTACAACTAGTGAAGAAGAACCACAGAAGTCAGATGAGATAGTTACACCAAGTGTTCCTAAATTCAGATCTTGATATCATTCAAAAGAAGATATCATTGGAGATCATAAAATTAAAGTCATGACACTTGATCAAAAGCAAAGAGTTCTACAGAAAATGACAAGGTATGCTTTCTATCACAGATTCAACCCGTAAGTGTTGAAGATGCATGTAATTATTCAGATTGGCCTGAAGTAATGAAAGAAGAGCTAGATCAAATAATTAAGAATGATAGATGGGAATTGGTCCCTAGGCCCAATGATAAGAATGTGATTGGAACCAAGTGGATATTCAGAAATAAGATGAATGAAGATGGAATAGTAGTAAGAAACAAAGCAACACTAGTATGTAAAGGATATGCGCAAAGAGAAGGAATTGATTATGCTAATACATTTTCCCTTGTAAGAAGATTGGAAGCCATAAATTTGTTTCTAGCCTATGCTACCTTCAAAGAATTTAAGGTATACTAGATGCATGTTAAGTCAACATTCTTGAATGGAGAGCTAAAAGAAGAAGTTTAAATTGAGCAGCCTAAAGAATTTACCTTATCAGACAAACTTGATATGGTATGAAGATTGAAGAAAGCCCTCTATGGACTTAAGAAAGCCCCTAGAGCATGGTATGAAATACTTGATGGTTACTTGAATTAGATTTGATTCAAGAAAGGAGTAGAAGATTGTAATTTTTTCATCAGAGAAACATCTGATGGATTGTTATTGGTTTCTATATTTGTTGATGACGTTATATTTAATGGTAATAAAAGGCTTAGTGCTGAATTTGCTAAGGATTATCAAAGAAAATTTGAAATGAGCATGATTGAACAAATCAAGTACTTTTTGGGACTGAATGTGTAGCAAATAGACAAAGGTATTTTCATTAATCAGTCTAAGAATGTGAAAGAGATATTAAAGAAATTAAAGATGGATGATTACAAGCCAATAAGTACCCCTATGATAATAGGATGCAAGCTTTCAAAATAAGATGATTCAACAATAGTAGACATAACCTTGTACAAATCTATGATTGGTAAACTAATATATCTTACTCAATCTAGACTTGATATTTCCAATGCAGATGGTATTGTTTGAAGATTTGTAGCAGATCCTAAAAAAAGTCATCTCATGGAAGTAAAGAGGATATTTAGATACTTGAGAGGAACTATAGACTATGGTTTATGGTATCCTAATTCAGAAAATGTAGAACTTCATGTGTATACAGATGCAAATTGGGTAGGTTGCGTAGATGATAGAAAGAGTACCTTAGGAGGAGAAATATTTCTTAGAGATAAACTTGTCACTTGGACAAGTAAGAAGAAAAATTGTATTTCTCAATCCACAGCAGAAGCAGAGTATGTTGCAACAGCATTAAATTTCTCTACAATTGTGTGGATCAACTAGATGATAAAAGATTTTGGTATTCAGATTGATTATCCTATTTTTATTCATTATGATAACACTAGAACTATTAATATATCAAAGAACCCTAGGATGCATGAAAAGAAAAAATACATTGAGATAAAATATCACTTCCTAAGAGAGAAAGTAGTAGAAAAAGAAGTAATATTGGACTATGTGAGCACAAAAGATGAACTAGCACACATATTCACAAAGGCTTTACCTAAGGATCCATTTGAGTATCTCAGGGAGAAGATGGGAGTAATCCCCTTCCCTGAATTTGACTAGAAATTACAAGAGTGCATCAGTCCTTAGTGACTGATGAGAGGTTGACTACTTTACTTATGGAGTAGTACTGGTGCTTAATTGTTTGGCACCCTTTTCCATTGATGTCAATGGGGAGTAAGTATATACTCGATAGTTAGTGCATTCAATAGTAGATGGAGGATTCATCCTTAAGGAAGTTTTGATGAGGAAATGGAGAATGTAATAGAAGGATTACAACAAGCGGGAGTAAGTATTTAGCAAGAAGAAATAAAATAGTATGAGATGGAGGATTCATCCATGGGGGATTTTTGTTGTGGAAATGGAGAATATTATAAAATGTTTGTACATTTGGATTGATGGTGTTTTTCATTCCCTGTGTTGCCATCAATGCCAAAGGGGGAGATTATTGGAGATTTGTCAGCAAGCCAGAGTGTTGACAATATGTTTGTAATTGATGACAACATATGGTAAGAAGCATGCATGGAAGCCTGATGGAGAGATCCTTGAGTATATGTTTCCTAGATATGTTATCAGTATGATATCATATATGCAAAGGTTGATTCTAAGTGAAGACAGTAATATAGTTGTATGTATTAATAAGTGTTCCTGATAGGTCCTAGGAAGAGTTTTGTATGTCATTTACAGTTGTGTGCTAAAATGTTTTTGATAGATAAAAGTAGTAGAAGGGTGTTGGCCCATAGAATAGAGGACTAGAAGCACATTAACAGCATATTAATGTAACCAGTCAAGTAACAGTAATAGGATAATAGTGTTCAGTAGTTCTAATCTACCTCTATCAAAAACAAAAGTCACCTTAATAAACATATGAAATAATCTAGAATATCTAGTATCAACAGTATCAAGTAAAGTATCAAGTAAAGTATCAATAAAAAGCCACACAGGGCTATCCAGAGAGCAGTAAAAGCTAATAAAAACCCCATTCACAAAACTGGGGGACCTAGGGTTAGACCCTTTCAAAATTGACCAAAACATAGGAACCAAGCTAATTATTTCCACCCAACTGCTTAGACAGCAGAGTAGTCACCCATTCTTCCTGCAAAAATAGGAGGAGGTCCTTCTTGTCCTTTTTATCTTCTAGAGTGCCACCCACCAGCTTATCCTACAAATGACAAAGAGTCATTGTCGATGCATGCATAATTTTCAAACCAAATTTATTGGTTAGGCTGCATTGGTTCATCAGCTCCTGCATCTTATTCTTTATCTCAGCAATCTCCTTATCCAACTTCTCAAACCTCCTCTTAAGAGTCCCTTTGAGCTTGTTTCTATCCTCTAGGGCTTCAGTGTTGTGGATAGGGGAAGGGGGCTTCTCCAATGGATTGTGAGTTGTGCTTAGGGATGGGGAAGAGATGAAGGGGGCTTCCATGGTAGGTTGGGGTTCAGGAGCAGGGATATGAGGGGGGCTCATGTGGTCTTTCAAAGAATAATTCATGGACTTAGTGGATTGGGAGTCCTTATCAGACATGGAAAGCTCTTTAGTCACCATTTCTAGCAGTTTAGTTTTGCATTGCTCTTTGGCTAGTCTATTAGACCTCCTTCTACCAGACCCACTCAAATCCACCTCCAAGTTGACCTGGCTATCCAAAAAAATTCTTTTTTTGGCCTTACAGTCATTCTCTTGGGTACTATCATCCTCCTTCCTATTTTTCATATCCTCAGATTTGGAAACATAAGACACATCCTGGGCATCCTTCCTAAGAAATGGATTTTTGACACATTTTTTGTGACTCTTACCCTCTTTGGTACCAGGAATAGTCTCTTGGGTAATATAGATACACAAGGAGGAGGATTGGGTGGGATTTTCATTCTTGGTTTGGGAATCCTCCTATGTCATTTCTTGGATAACTAGGGGGGTTTAAGGTGCAGGAAAAATGGCTTTGTGGAATTGATAAAGGAAGAGGAGGAGGCCCTGGTGAAGGATAGGAATTTTCTTATCAGGGTTCTCCCTGATGTCAAGGATGTTGCTTTCAATGGAGTGCAGTAGGAAGAAGGGGATGGATATTAAATCTTTGTTCCTCATGTGGTTTAGAAATGGAAAGTGGTAATAGTAGAAGATAGTGAACTTACCTTCCAAAGTGAAGTATTTCATCACAATGAGGCATATTTTTGGCCAAAAATCTGGCAGCTCCTCCCTGTTGAAACCCCCCTACTTTTTCATAGGTATCTCACCATCTTTGAAGAACTGGTTAAGGCTAGTTGGGTCTAGGGTTCGACTGGTTTTCTTGTATTTTATCCCCTTCATGGATAGCCCAGTCACCTTAGCTATCACCTCCTCGTTCAGTTGGAAATGAATACTGTCGATAGAGACATTTCTATTGTTCCAAGATGACATGAACTGTTTTGATATACATTCATCATTCCTACACTTTATTCTCTCCATGAAGCCCCAAATTCTGCTCTCCTTGCAGTAATGAGTCACCAACACATCCGAGGAGAAGATTTCATCAATTTTATCAGGTTCAATGCAGAGAGTGTTGCCTCCCATTTCAATATTCAACCCCTCCTTTGCTAGAATAAGTTGATAATCACAGAGCTGAGTATCTCTACAAAACTTGATTAACCATTTGAAATTATAGAAAATCCTTGAATATAACTAAACTACAAGTTTTGGGAAAAGTTTTGGGAAATGGGCTCCATACCGCCAGATCCAATGGATCTCCAGGTGCCATTAATAGTAAAAATAGCAAGGATACACTTGGTGTCCTCTTTGGTCAAGTAAGCCCTTTGATTTAGATAGTGTCTACTCCACACATTTAAAGGGTAATTATGATTCTTTATGGGAAAAAGGGTTCTCTTTTCCATAATCACAAAAATCATCGGGACACGCCAGCACGTGATCCAGTGAGGATTTGCAATGAATAAAATATCATGGCACATTTAAACTTTGATATTCATTTCTCCCCCAATGATTTGCTGAGTCACAAGGGGTAAATCACAAACCACCCTCCAATTGCTAAGTTTAGCTTGCCTTAGGCCCATTGTCACCATTGAGTCAGCAACAAAATTCCCTTCCCTATACGTGTGAGTTATGATGGTGCTCTAGAAGCTACACATCAGCTCATCGATCTCCCTAATGATAGGTCTAGCCCACCACCCCGCACTAGCACCACTTTTGATAGCCTCAACCACCACCATGGAATCCCCCTCGATTTCTAGCTACCTAACATTCAAATGTTTTGCAAATTCAATCCCCCAAAGAAGAGTCATGCCTTCCACCTAGGTGACTATGCTATTGTTGATAGGACTGGCATAGGCCAGCAGGCAATCACCCCTATGATCTCTCAAGATGCCACCCCCACCTTGGCTTATATTATTTTCTACCACATTGAAATTTAATTTAATCCATCCTCTGGGGGGACCACCCATTTGGTGGCTTTTCTAGCTATTTTTTTAGTATCATCAAACCTAGAGAACCCGGCAAGGATGTTCCACCTTTCAGCAAAACTTACTTCCCAAGTAGCAGGAGGGTACGGAGGGAGCTTCCATTTGGCCATCCTAACCTTTTCACATAAGAGCTTAGTTCCAATGTGGAGGCAAGTGTCATGATTGATACTCTCCTCTCTAAAGATCCTATTGTTCCTCTCCTTCCAAATGGCCTAGCAGATGTGGGGGGGTAGAAAATTCTAGAGGAGCTAGAGGAGGGGGTGATTTGAGGGGGCTCTCCAGTTATTAAATTGATGCACTTCTCTATCCAAGGCCCATAGGATACCTAACTTTCCTATAACTCCATGCCATAAACTAGAGGCATAGTTGCAGTGGATGAACAAGTGGTTCACAGTTTCCTCTTCCTTCTTAAATAGAATACATCTATTCACCATGGGGATGCCCCTCTTTATTAGGTTATCCTAGGTTAGGACCTTACCATGCATTAAGGTCCACCAGAAGAAGTTAATTTTAGGGGTGAGCTAGGGAATCCACACCTTCCAGTCCTGCTAGTTACCCACCTCCTTGAGAAGAAGATTATAAGTAATTTGATAGAGAAAGTACCAACCTGGGTGGGGGCCCAGATAATTGAGTCCTCAAGACCCGAGATTCTAACCTTAGTAGTAATTTACATGAGGTCCTTGGTTGAATGTTGCAGATCCGGTCTATTCCTTAACCACCTAGGAATGTCCTCCCAATCCCTGCCAGTGATATAGTTAGAAGCTCTATTACCCAGGATAGGTCTGATGTGATCCATAAGGGGTTTGAAACTGTAGCCTAAATTAGGTTGATTTTCTATCTAGTTGTCATTCCAAAACCTGATGGATCTTCCATTCTCGATTTGCCAGAAAAAACCTTTAGAGAGGAAAGTCTTACATTTGCCTATGTTCATCCATAGTTTGGATCTGTGTGTGTGAAAATTGTACCTGATCTGTAGACACAACACTTCAGTAAAACATTAGAGGTTAGCTATAATCAAAATCATGCAAAATTGAAATCTACTCTAACCAAGTGATTTACTGCCTTTTAGTAGGTGCGAGATTAATGTTCTCAGATTTTTATCAAGATCAGTGACCTAGACGACACGTAAATGAAGGATTTGAATGCAATTGATCTAGATATGAATTGAATGCAATTAATCTTTTTTTTTTAAAAATATTTTCTATGCAATAATAATGAAAAACTGATATGAATCTATGCTAATATGAAAATTGATATGCAATGCTAATCTAGAAATGGTATGATATGAGAATGAAAATTCTAACAATAATATGAAAGATATGAATTTAAAATTGATCTCACAAAGCTTCGAATCCTCAAATTTATCTTTCAAGCTCCAATTGTGCAAATTCTCCAAATCTGATATGCTATGATTCCTGTAGAGTAAGTTTGCAATTTGCGAGATATTAGAGATGAATTATGAAGAGCTGAGCCTTGTTTTTATAGAAATCCAGGGCTTTGGAGGTGCATGGAAGAAAGCCATAAATCACTCAGATAACTCAGGTTGATTTTTGAGTTATTTTTAAATAACAGATAATTAAGTCACAAAAATCATGCAAAAGCACAGTTCAACTCGAATTAGAAGTTTAGATCAACTTTAAAACTCAAAAAGATGTTGAGTTTCAAAAAGCTAACAACTTGCATTGATTTTCCAATTTGAGTTTAACTGGTCCTTGAATATGCACATGGATAATTTATGATTTAATAAATAAATAAAGTGATTTATTCTCAACTTAACTGATTTTTAAAATAAAATAATTAATTTATGGGTTAATTAACTATTTTATCAAACTTTTATTAAAAATTATATTATTAAATAATGACAACCTACTTTAGTCAATTAAATAAAAATTTAATCAATTATTCATAAGATATTAGATTTATTGTCAAAATTAAATAATACAATTAATAATAGATAGAATTAAATTTAATTACACAATTAAGTGGCAAGATATTAAATCTAATTAATTAAATATGAAAATATTCAATTAATCAAACTTAGGATAAATGTGATTTATTGCCAAATAATCATTAAATTAAATATAATTAAGATAATTAAGAATATTGCTAGGAATATTCCCCGATGCAGAATTTAAGATAATCAATTATGGTTCGATGATGTTTAGATGTGCCTTAGATTAGGACTTCTATGTTGATTTCATTCGATGTGTCGATATAGGAGATTAATGAACTTATAGCCCATTTTTGGGGTATTACATTTTGCCCCTCTTTGAATTACTGTGCGAAGCGCAGTGGTTCAAAGATAGTCTGTGTTTGATAAAGATATGAAACTGATGTTTGAAATTGATAATTGATATGAGACAGAAGCTGATTGATATTGATTTGATATGGAGATAATAGGTCCTGAATGTCCAAAGATAATGTTCACTATAGCAGCGATGAACCGATGATTGCAAAAGAGTGTCAAAACACCTGATTCCAAACCTTAGGATTGCTAAGAAGTGAGTGACCAGTTCTAGACTCGATTGTCTTAGCAGAACTAGCAGGTATCACATCCAAACCCTTCAGTTGCTGAAGAACCAAGGAAAGAACACTATGATCTGATGGTTGCAAAAACTGATATAGATTACAAGATTAGGAGGATACCAGATTGATATGGATCGATGAATCTGATATGCCCCAAGTGATGATAGATTTGCCCCAAGCGATGAGGACTTTTGATTAATCAGTAACTAGACATGATTGTTTGTCTTGATCATTGATGAAGATATGATTTCCATAAAGATATGATTTCAAATTTGATTACAAACTTTGAATGATATGCAATAACATGCCCCCTTCGGGATTGAAATTGAAATCTGACAAGAAAAGTCAGCGTTGATAGTTTAGAAGCATGTAAATTAATTGGAAAAGTGGTTATACATGTTCAAGAATGCATTTTGCATTTTTTGGAGGTCCAAAAGACCAAGTTTGACTAGGTTAAACCATGAGTTGACCATAGTTGACCAAGTTTTAAATTTTGATAGTTTGATGTAAGATAATCAGTTAAGTTGAATACTAGATGTCTGTGATGATTGAAGGTTGAATATGCAAGTAGTTAATAATATGAATGATCTTAGATTTGAATTTTGATCCCGAAAAAGGATTCTACTTGTTGTTTCATTGGAGGAACCTTCGTGTGAGATTCAACTTTTGTTAGATTTGAAGAGACAAGTGGAGAATTATTTAAGCATTGAAGTTCGTTTAACCATGGTGAGATCATGCAACATGCAAAATGCAAAGAGACATGCAAAATGAAATGCAACCTAAGACCTAGGACCTAGTCACTAATCACATGTCGATTTGTTATCATCATTGAACTTTTAGGTAACTAGATAAATCAATACAATGCCCACTAGCTATGAAACCATAGACATATGAATATCAATTTGTATGCGCAAGAATCAATACAACACCCACTGGTCAACAACCATGGATATATGAATATTGATTTTATTTTCAAAATGTCGGATTAGATATAAGCACCAAGGCATAAACGCCAGGATGACCTGAATATCATGTCCATTTTGATATAGCAATTTGTATAAGTATCAAAACATAAATGTTGTGATGACCTAAATATGACTTGCATGACAAACACATCAAACAGCTAAGAGATTATTCTAAATCCAATGTGAATTACTCATAGTGACCCGTTATCGTTCACATCCTTAGGCAAGATCGCGTTTCACAGTAGGAGAAAGAACTCACTCAAAAAGACAATAGTTAGATCAAACCTCCTTGAATTTTTTGGGTATCAATGGTCAAGGTACGCATGGCCATCCAATTCAAGATAGAGGCTCTTACAATTGGACACCATTTCAATCCAGAATTTCCAAAGACATTAGATTTTCACATACAAGCAGAAGACAAAGAAAAGATTATGCCCCTAGTCATCACTCTCTAAATCCTGTAAAGGACAACATCGAAGAGCTCGAAGGGACACAATATGCAAAAATCTCAATGCAAATCAGTAAGCATACAAGGAGATAAAAGCATGAAAAGCACAAATCATTTTCAGTTTGATGTTTGATTGCGTTGTTGTAGATGCAAAATCCTTTCTGGAGACAAGACTGACTTGACTGACTCAAATGAAGCTTCAAAGGACTCTGACTGGATATGACATGTCTAAGATATACTGGAGACCATAAGAGTTGACATTGATTGCCCCCAAGTGTTAAGCATTGATAGGATACAGATGATTGAGCTGATTGGTGGACAAACTGACTTATTGAAAACTAGAAATGTAGAAACAAACCAGGAGATATGTACAAACTAAAGCAAAACTGAAAGTTGGGAAAGACCAAGATTGCACTAATAGATGGAGCATTTTGAAACAAGTGGCACTCATTTGCCAGGTTTTCACCATCTTGGTAGAGATTCTATTTTTTCTACCAAGGCGCCTGTTTCCAGGTTTTCACCAAGGCACTTTTTCTTTTTCTCATTTTTTTGTATTTTTCATTTTTTCATTTTTTTTTTTGAATTTTTGATATTTTTTTATTTTTTTTGTGAATCGTCAAGGTGCCTATTGCTAGGTTTTCACCAAGATGTTCATTTTTTCAGGACTTTTTCCAATTTTTAAAATTTTTTCGAGACATTTTACCATAGACTGAATGCCTTAGGTGTAGAAATGTGTGTAAAAATTGTACCTAATCTATAGACATGACACTTCAGTAAAACATTAGAGGTTAGCTATAATCAAAATCATGCAAAATTGAAATCTACTCTAACCAATCAATTTACTGCCTTCTAGTAGGTGCGAGATTAATGTTCTCAGATTGTTATCAAGATCAGTGACCTAGACGACACCTAAATGAAGGATTTGAATGCCAAACTGATATGAAATATGAATGCAATTAATCTATTTTTTTGATATTTTCTATGCAATAATATGATGAAAACTGATATGAATCTATGCTAATATGAAAATTGATATGCAATGCTAATCTAGCAATGGTATGATATGAGAATGAAAATTCTAACAATAATATGAAAGCTATGAATTTGAAATTGATCTCACAAAGCTTCGAATCCTCAAATTTATCTTTCAAGCTCCAATTGTGCAAATTCTCCAAATCTGATATGCTATGATTCCTGTAGAGTAAGTTTGCAATTTTTGAGATGAATTATGAAGAGCTAAAGCCTTGGTTTTATAGAAATCCAGGGCTTTGGAGGTGCATGAGAAAAATCCATAAATCACTCAAATAACTCAAGTTGATTTTTGATTTATTTTTAAATAACAGATAATTAAGTCACAAAAATCATGCAAAAGCATAGTTCAACTCGAATTAGAAGTTTAGATCAACTTTAAAACTTAAAAAGATGTTGAGTTTCAAAAAGCTAACAACTTGCATTGATTTTCCAATTTTTAAGATTTTTTCTCAGGACATTTTACCATAGACTAAATGCCTTAGGCGTAGAATTTCTTCAGATGGAGAATGTTGATTGGTTCTCAAAGCTGTTCTCCTTCAGTCATTGAGAGTTGATAGGCACCAGAGACAAAAGTAGCAGTGATGACAAAGGGACCCAGCCAGTTGGGTTCAAACTTCCCCTTGTGTTCTCAATGGGATTGATTTTTAGGATTTTCTCTCAAGACTAGATCGCCAACCTGAAATTCTCTGTGTCTGACTTTCTTGTTGTAGCCTCTAGACATTCTCTTCTTATATACTCTGAGATGATCATACGTTGCTTGTCTACGCTCATCTACTAGTTCCAGTTCTTGTAACCTAGACACTCTGTAGTCATCATCAGTTACTAGACCATGCATTCTAATTGAGAGTGATGGGATTTCAACCTCAATAGGTAGTACCGCTTCAGACCCATAAACTAAAGTGAAAGGTGTAGCCCCAGTAGGTGTTCTGATACTTGTTCTGTAGGCCCATAGAGCTAGATTAATCATGAGATGCCAACCTCTGCCAATTTTGTTTACTGTTCTGTGCAAGATCTTTAATAGATTTTTGTTAGAAGCCTTTGCTTGGCCATTTCCTTGTGGATAGTAGATAGAAGACCAATGTTGTGTGATCTTGAATTTGGCACATAGATCATCTAGGTCTTTATTCCTAAATTGCCCACTGTTATCTATGATTATGGAATGAGGTATCCCATATCTGCATATGATATAGTTCAATATGAACATAGATATCTATTTCCTTGTTCCTTGTGTCAAAGGGACCGCCCCTACCCATTTTGTAAAATAATATGTGGCTATGATTACATGGGTATGTCCGTTAGAAGAATGAGGATGAATCATCCCGATAAGATCAAATGCCCATTGATGGAAAGACCATTGTGTTGTAAAGGGGATTAGATCCCTCCCTGGAGCATGAATTAGGTTGCCATGTACTTGACACTTTTGACAATTCTTAGCAAATTTGATAGCCTCTTTCTCCATTTCAAGCCAATAGTACCCAGCCCTAATAAGTTTTTGAGCTAGTGCTAAACCATTCGAGTGTGACCCACAAATACCATCATGGATTTCCTCTAATGCACGTTGAGACTCTTCCCATTCTAAACATCTAAGTAGTGTACCATCTAGACCTCATTTGTATAGATCATTACCAATGATGACATATTGGGAGCCATTATGGATAAGGTATCTCTTTTCATGGTGGTTGAAGGTATCAGGGATGATTTGGTCTTGGAGATAGGAAAATAGGTTTTTATATCAGAATGAATCATGACCTACAACAATGAAGATCATGCAGGTTTTGGGGGAGTCATATGTAGGATAAGATAGTGCTTCCACCAGGAACTCATAGTGTAGCTCATCTTCAGGCTGCTGTAAAAAAGTAGATAGTGTTGCCATTGCATCAGCAGCCTTGTTCTCCATTCTAGGAATTTGCTCAAATGTGATAGATATGAAATATTTCTTAAGATCATCTACCATGCTCTTGTAAGGAATGAGCTTTTCATCTTTAGTTTGGTACACATCATTGACATGATGAATAACAAGTTGAGAGTCTCCATGAATGTGTAGCTCTGTTACTCTCCATTTAATTACTAGTTTCATACCATTCAAGAGGGCTTCATATTCTGCAATATTGTTTGTGCAGGGGAACTTTAGTCTGAATGCTTTTGGGATGGAGTATCCTTGAGGAGTTATGAACAATATGCCTGCTCCAGATTCATTCTATGTATAGGAGCCATCAAAGAACAATTGTCATTCTCTAGAAGATAGGTGCATAATAAAGGAATCTGGAAATTCTATTTGCATTGGTGTGTCATCAAACATGGGTGCATCCTCTAGTTGATTAGAAATAACTTGACCTTTTATAGCTTTTATTTCAACATATTCAATGTCAAATTTGCTTAGAAGCATGACCCATTTAGCCAGTCTACCTGTGAGGGCAGCCTTGCTTAGTAGGTATTTAAGTGGATCAATTTTTGCTACTAGATGCATGGTATGAGCTAACATATAGTGTCTCAATTTTTGTGATGCAAAGATCACAGTGAGACAAGCCTTCTCAATCATAGAATAGTTCTTTTCATACGCCACCAATGTTCTACTTATATAATAAATGGCTCTTTCCTTTTTCTCTTCATCATGTTGCGCTAGCAATGCCCCCAATGATGTGGCTGTTGTGGAGACATATAAGATCAATGGCTTCCCATGAATAGGATGCATCAAGATAGGTAGATTTGATAGATACTTCTTGATATGGTTAAAGTTGTTCTCACATTCTTCATTCCAGGCAAAGGTCACACCTTTATGTAATGTTTTTGTAAAAGGTTGTTATATGTCCACTAGCTGTGATATGAATTTTCTGATAGATTGAACTCTTCCTTGCAACATCCTCATTTGACTGATATTTGTGGGAGGTTGCATCTCTATTATAGCTTTGACTTTAGCTAGATCAACTTCAATGCCCTTCTTTGAAACTATGTATCCTAAGAGCTTTCCAGAAGTGATACCAAAAGCACACTTCTTAGGATTTAGTCGGAGACTAAACTTTTCCATTCTGTCTAGGATCATGCTCAAGTCCTTTAGATGTTTAGTTCTGATCATAGATTTTGCTAAAGTATCATCAACATAATCTTCCATATTTCGATGCATCATGTCATGGAAAATAAATGTCATTGCTCTTTGATATGTAGCTCCAACATTTTTAAACCCAAATGGCATGACATTCCAACAAAAGGTGCCCCATGCACATGTGAAAGCAATTTTCTCTTGATCCTCTAGAGCAATTTTTATTTGGTTATATTCAGAGAAACCATCCATTAAGGAATACATCTCAAAACCCACAGTCATGTCCACTATCATATCAATGTTAGGTAGTGGAAAATCATCCTTAGGGCATGTTCTATTCACATCTCGGAAGTCTATGCACACTCTGATTGAGCTATCTAGTTTAGAAATAGGTACAATATTAGAGATCCACTCTGCATAGTCAATAAATCAGATGAATTTTGCATTTAGGAGCTTCTCTAATTTAGCTTTTACGAAGAGTGCAACATGAGGATGCATCTTTCTCAATTTTTGCTTGACAGGTTTGACATTTGGAGCAATAGATAAATGATGCATTATAAGATTGGGATCCAATCCTGGCATATCTAAATATTTCCATGCAAAGTTGATCTTCTTCTCTGTTAGGAATGTTGTAAATTTTTGCTTCTCTTCTTCTGATAATGATTGTGCTACATGTACCAATTGTGGTTCCTCTTTTGTACCCAAATTGATGGATTGAGTGGGCTCAATTAGAACTGGAGATCTGTCCTGTAAATGACTCGGAAGGACATCAAATATCTCATCTTTAGGCACCTCAAAGAGGTTTTCACCTTTGGATATGTCTTTTATTTTTACTTTTGTAGGTTCTGAGACTGCCACAAAGTGGTTTTCACCCTCAGAACTCTTTTTCTTTTTCTTTTTATTCTTGTTTTTCTAACTAAGATATTTGATGTCCGACTCGGTCATGCTGACGCTCAGTTCACTGATGGAAGTACTCATAGGCTCAACTGCATTGAGGTAGCAAGTGAGGGCATAGTCATTCGGGAAGGTATAAATACCATGGCTCAGATTCGTGGAGGTTTGATCAATAAGTTCTGGATATTTGATAGTCAAAGTAGGGAAAGATTGGGAGATAGTGTTTACGGATATGGATCTCTCATCATTGGTCCTAACCCGATGCTCGAGTTCAAAGGTGATACTACAACTTAAGACATCCAATTCATGAATAGGCTCAATGTCATCAAGGGAGTTCAATTCAGCCATAGGTGGATCAGACTCGATAGGTTCATCATTTTGCTTTAGACTTACATTGGTTTGAGGTACATATTGGTGAATAATATCAACATGTTTCTCTATAATAAGCTCATCTTCATCTAGTTCTAGAATGGCTCCCCATTCATAGTCATTTGATTCAGCTTTTGATTCAAGATCTCTAGGAAATCTTAGAACATGAGTAAAGTCGGGGTGAATACCCAAAGAAGGGTTACCCTCAGATTCTGATTTGTATTCATACTCATGAGAATCTATCTCAAAATCACTACCACTTCCCTCTTCTTGATTGTTTTCAAGATTAGCTGGTTCTTGTGTTGCAACTATCTCTTGAGTGATAGTAGGTTCTTGTGTTTCTACTACATTAATGCTTTTGATAGGATCATCTTTATCATCAAGAAGGTCTTTGATCTCTTTAGGCAATTTTCATAGGGGATGAGTTCTAAACTATCTGAATCACTATCTGATGGTTATGTTTCTTCTTTCTTAAGAAGAGGTTCCCCTAGTGCGTTCTGCTTTATGACATGAGAGCAATTACCTTTGAGGTGATAGGGTTTCTTCTTAAAGCCTAAGCCAACTTTGTTTTTATTTTCTATACCAGTATGTGGGAGAGGTACCTGAAGACCTTTTCCTCTGATTCCTAGAGGTCCGTTACCTAAATATCCCATCTTAGCTATTAATTTATCTCCTGGACCATATGACTTGGAAGGGAGTTCAGAGACTGCAGAGTCACCAGTTTGAACAACTTGAGATTCAGGTTCATCTTTGTACAGCCATGATAGCACAGCCTCATCCTCTTCAAATTCTTGCTTGGATACTTGTTCTGCTACAAAATTCTTTTTATATGCTTCAAGAGGTTCTTTAGAGTCTGGTTTGGATTGTTTCAAATATTTCCCATAAGACTTAGCTAAGATAGGGAGAGATGTCAAAGATAAGACTAGCTCGATAGTATATTCTCTCATACCATTTTCTTTGATATTAACCTCTTTTTCCAAATCTTCCATTTTAGATGTGGATGCTTCTTTAGTTGGTTCAATAGAAGATTCTCTGTTATTAGGTACAAGCTTATCTGCACTTTCCTTCAAGGTGTTGCAAGTTGTATTCAGATCTACGGGGATAGTAACCTCTACTCCTTCATAAGGAAACTTCAAACATTGATTGTACATAGAAGGAATAGCTTGCATTTCATGTATCCATGGTCTCCCTAGAAGGAAGTTGTAGGCCAAAGGTAGATCAAGCACTTGTCAAATGGTATCCTTGATAATTGGACCCACTCTGATAGGTAAGACAATGGTGCCTTTAGAAGATCTTTCTTGTTCATCATAGGCCTTGATAGTTATTTTCTTTCTAGGATCAATAGCCAATTTTGAAAATCCCAATTGTGTGATCAAGCTGTAAGAACAAATGTTTAGGCTAGCGCCCCCATCTATCAACACACATTTGACTCTACGGTTCTAGATCAAGACTTCTATATGCAAAGGCTGATTATGTGGGTGACTCAAGGAGTTGTCATCTTCCTCTAAACAGGAGATATATTGTGGAGATGTAAGATGTCCAACCATAGTCTGGAACCTATCTAAATCAAGGTCATCAGGAACATTGGAACCGAGCAAAGCTTTATCAAGAATGGCTTTATGAGCTAGAGATATTTGAAGCAACTCAAACATGGAGATTTTTGCATTAGTGTGCTAGAGTTTTTGAACAATGCTATAAGATGTAGGCCTTGTATCCTTTGGATTGGAAGATTTTGAAGCAACCTTTTGTTTAGAAGCAGATGAAAGATTGAAGGGCACCTTAGGGACATTTGATGAATCTGGGATTTTTCCTTTCAGATGCATTTGAGCTTGTGATCGAGTAACTGCGTTAGCTGAGGAATGATTTTTGTCTCTTTGTACAATTGTGATGACATTGCAACTTTCAGAGAGACATGGCTCAACCATATTGATGACAGTGTTATTTCCAGGGTAGGCATAGTTGACTTTTGCCCCCATATTAGGCTAAGAAGTTGAAACTTTTTGACCATGTTTTAGAAATGGTTCTGTGAATGTTGTATAATCATTATTGCTCATGGGATTGTCAATTGTGATGTCTCCACTATTAATCAAATCTTGAATGGTATGCTTCAAGTGATAGCAACTACTAGTTTTGTGACCTTTACTTCGATGGAAATCACAGAATTCATTTTCCTTCCACCATATCGGTTTGGGGTCCTGAGCATTCGGTCGGATTGGTGGTAAAGAGATGATGTTATCAGCAAGTAGAGTTTTCATAGCTGATTCTAAAGACTCTCCTAGAGGAGTAAATTTTTTATGTTTATCCCATTTTTTGTATTCTGGCTTCCTTTGAGATGGTGGAGAAGACTTTTTCTCTAAAGCTTTAATGGCTTGAGTGCCAAGAGTGAGATTGTAGGCTGGTGCCTTTGATGGGGCATGGATAGTGTCAACAACACCATCTGTGATGATGCCTTTGTTCTTGTTCCAATTTTTGTTCTTGTCTTTAGAATTGGATCCTGATTCGTACTTGTCTTTTTGAAGTGTGATTTCTCCTTTTTTCACAAGCACTTTTTTAATTTTGATAGCATTATCCACCAACTTGTCAAAAGATGTATGATCTTGCATTTGTAAGGGATAATTGATTTCTGGAACAAGGTTATTGATAAATATTTCAAGTTTCTCCATTTCGGGAATTGGTCTAGCATATAGAGAGAACTTCTTTCACCACCTCTTGAGGAAAGTTAGGAATGATTCTCCTAGATATTTCTTGAGATTACAAATATCAATCATGGTGATGGGATGTTGAATATTGTAGGAGTATTGCTAGTAGAACAATTTAATCAATTCCTCAATTGTCTTGATTGTAGGAGGAAATCTTGAAAACCACTGAATGGATGCTCCTCCTAGAGATCTAGGAAAAAGACGCATCAGATAGGTCAGTTCATGCATGAATTCCATGGATTGTGTACAGAACTCTCTGACATGATCTTGAGGATCAGAGTGTCCATCATACATATCATACTTTGGCATCTCCACTCTTTTTGGAAATGGTGGCATATACAAGTTTTTTTCAAAAGGAAAAGGGCATAGAGCTTCCATGGAGAACTCTTTGGGTTCCTTTTCTTTCTCAAGGCTATTAAATTTGACCTGTAAAGCATATATCTATTTTTTCATAGCTGTGAGTGGAGTTTCTTCCTCATGTGTAATGATATTTTCAACATAAAAGTTGGGAGGAAGTTTAGCTCCTTGATGAGCTAGTTGTAAAAAGCATGCTTCTCTATCTTCTTTCAAGAAATGCTTCATCATTCATTTGAAGTTATCATTTTGATATTGAGCAATTTCTTTAGGTGTGGGTTCCTGATCTGCCCCATGTTGAGATTGAGCTCTTTGAGAGCCAAAATTTGTCCCTACTTGAGACATGGTAGGAGTTTGTGGACTCCCTGGATTAGATTGATGAGGGGTATGTTGAGTACCTCCATGAGTTGATGGAGGGGGTATGTAACTAGATTTCAATCGATAGTTGCCAAGACCATCATCCTCGTAAAGACCAGAATTTATGAGTTGCTCAAGAGTCAGAGTTTGGGTAGTGGTGATAGATTTCTTGTGAGAGGAAGCTCTAGGCTCCACCATCAACTTTGAGTGAAACAAAAGAATAAGACTCAGATAACTGAAGAATGAATTGAATCAAGATGATCAAATGATGCAACCTTGTCAAGATTTGATTGATTTGAAGATTTGATTAGACATGGATGAAGGATACTGTGCCCTAGATGTATGGGTAGGTTCCCAAAAGATAGCGGACAAGATATCACAACACTTAGTCATTTTGATGATTGATTGATTGAAGATTGATAGTTATGACAAGGTTTTGACACGAGATGATAAAGACTCAAATCAATTAAATAGAAGGCTGAATCAGATTCAAAAGGCCACTTTAGGAAAATGATTGGATTCTTAATAGCTACTGCTCTATTCCTGACACAGTGATTCATTCAACAGATTCTAAAATTAGGTTGAAAAAGTTAAATATATGGCAATTCTGACAATTTTTTGACAACTTTCAAAAATTTCCCAAACAACACTCTGCAGACTCGTACGACAGTGGGTATGCTGTGAAACGATAGTTGCAAAACTCATACGATAATTACAAGTAAGATTTTGACTCTTAGAATTTTTTGGCATCAAAACTTGTACGACACTAGGTTGGTTATCATACGACAGTTAGGTATCAATGAAATGACAGTTGAAAATCTCATACGATAGTTGGGTAGCAATGAAATGATAGTTGAAAATCTCATATGACAGTTGCAAGATTTTGACTTTGAGAATTTGCTGGCATGGAAACTCATACGACACTGGGTACTTAATCATACAACAGATGGGTTGTAATGAAATGATACTTGATGGAAACTCGTATGACTTTCCGACCTCCTGAGACAACTTTTGACTCCAGAAAAGGATTTTACTTCAGCTTTTGCAAATTTTGAGTTTTTAGATTTGAATTGTTTGCAAATTTCAATGTCCAGATTTGAGGATTGTAACAGATTTGTTCATTTTCAGTAACCACATAGATAAACAAGCATGTAAAATAGCAAGCACGTGATTTCAAGCATGTCTGAAAACAATGAACAAGGGAAAAATCAACCTTGCACATGAACAATCAAGTGACTTATTCGTTCTAATCCTCAGAAGTGCTAATTGTGTATGTTCCAAAAATGTTTTGTAATAATGCACATATACCCTATAAAATGAAAATTTGGCCTCGCTAGGGTTTTTAGTAATGGTTTGACTCTACAACTTTTATGATCCAAAGGGGTGAACTCCAATCCCAGCGCACTAGGGTTTTGACACAGTTTGAGAACTTAATCTTCAAGAGCTGCTAGGGAGATCTGACAACCCAACAATAAACCATACCTGTGGAGATTTCTTCCACAAGGACATTTATATAGCAGCTGTCACTACCACGGTGAAAATGGCTATTACCACTTGAGGTTCCGTCAATGTAGTTTACCCTGTGAAGGGATTTTTCACTATGGTTAACCCTCTCTAAAGGTGACTCACAATAGTATACCATAATGGGACTTGGCTCCAGATCCAAGGTTTTGATGTCTCTTCACTTTTAACCCAAACAAAGCAAGCAGATTAATCTGACATGCTAAGACAAAGTTTTGCTTCACCAAGGTCTATGATGTCAACTCCACATGATCTATCAATCTCTCTAGGGAGAGAATGTATCAATCAATAAGAGAAGGTGCACTAACCAATTTTGATTCACCAAAGCTCGTGATGTCAACCCCACGTGATCTATCAACCTCTCCTAGGAGAGAATGTATCGATCAATAAGAGAAGACACACTAACTGAGTTGAATGTGAAACACACTAAGTATCCTCCCTACCTATAAGGATTCTATCATCAAGAAGGATTTCATAGGGAATCCAATCTCTCAAGAATCACAAATAGTGTTCATAGGGCCTGATTACTATGTGAGCACAGATGTATGTTTCCAAAAGAAAATCTACCAAAAGTACCCAAAAAGCAGAAAGAGGAACACTTAACGCTTAAAGTGAATATGAGATGAGTCCACAAGGTGGAACACTTAACACCTCACACAAGCTGAAAATGAGTCCCCAACTTAGAAAACAAGTGAGTTCCTAAAAGCACAAATGGGTTGCCTGGTGGAACAATTAATGCTTCTCTCCTGTAGACCCCTCCCCTTTATGGTGCTGAGATTGCAACCACAGGGTGGAATGAGGGGCCAGTGGATTAGCGAGTCCAATAACCCAAGATAGCAATCAAGATCAATCACAAGTATCTAAGACTACTTAATGAATCCTTAAGGGGTCACAACCTAGTATCAATTATGCAAGTGTGTAGAAATAGACAAAAGCATGAAAAGATGCACACAAGCCAGACACATAAGAGATTTATTTTAAGTCCAAATCAAAATTTTATTAGATGAAGGAGAATACCTGGGATCCTCACAACGTGCTTAGTAGATTTTACTTGATTTTTAGCAATTCTTGTTGAGTTTTTCCATGCAAGCAAGTGACGAACTCTCCAACAAGCAAACAAGCAAACAAGATATGTAACATATATTCAACTTATGAAAACCATAGGGTTAGCTCTAAAACTTAATTATTATCAGCAATAATAACTAGCAATTAACCCAAATGACTTCCATATCATTCATTGAGTCATGTAAAAAAAATAAGTGCATACCCATCACAAAATTTTATTTTTTTTGCTGCATTTAACCTAGTCAACAAGATCTGATTTTTCTTTTATGATTTTGGATAGAAAAATATAAATTCAAAACAAATACCCCTACTAAAAAATAGAGAGCTTTCCAAAAATGTAAAATTTTTAGAAAAATCTATTCATTTGTGCCCTAGAGACCCGTTTTATCAAAACAGACTAGTTTTTGTAAATTGACTATTTGAGCTATTATATTGCATCCAAATTTAAAATACAAAGAATCGATCCCCTATATAATTCAAAGAGATTTCCGAAAATATAAAAATTTCTGAAAAATATGCTGATTTGCGTCAGATATTAATTTTTTCCAAAATTTCAAGAAAAAACTTATTAAAAATTCAAAACATCTCAGAAAATTCTAAATTTTTTACTGTAGCTTCTTTGATATATGTCCAACTTGCAAAAAAACTTTCCAAGAAATACTCTAAGCCATTTGAGAGATAAAATTAAATCTTTGAAACTTTAGGGCTTTAGCTCCCCAAAAAAATCAAAACTAGCATGTAAAGGTGGGTTGCCCCACAATGGGCACCAGAAATGTGTGTGTGAAAATTGTACCTAATCTGTAGACACAACACTTTAGTGAAACATTAGAGGTTAGCTATAATCAAAATCATGCAAAATTGAAATCTACTCTAACCAAGCGATTTGCTGCCTTCTAGTAGGTGCGAGATTAATGTTCTCAGATTGTTATCGAGATCAGTGACCTAGAAGATACCTAAATGAAGGATTTGAATGCAATTGATCTAGATATGAATTGAATGCAATTAATCTTTTTTTTGTTTATATTTTCTATGCAATAATAATGAAAAACTGATATGAATCTATGCTAATATGAAAATTGATATGCAATGCTAATCTAGAAATGGTATGATATGAGAATGAAAATTCTAACAATAATATGAAAGCTATGAATTTGAAATTGATCTCACAAAGCTTCGAACCCTCAAATTTATCTTTCAAGCTCCAATTGTGCAAATTCTCCAAATCTGATATGCTATGATTCCTGTAGAGTAAGTTTGCAATTTGCGAGATATTAGAGATGAATTATGAAGAGCTGAGCCTTGTTTTTATAGAAATCCAGGGCTTTGGAGGTGCATGGAAGAAAGCCATAAATCACTCAGATAACTCAGGTTGATTTTTGAGTTATTTTTAAATAACAGATAATTAAGTCACAAAAATCATGCAAAAGCATAGTTCAACTCGAATTAGAAGTTTAGATCAACTTTAAAACTCAAAAAGATGTTGAGTTTCAAAAAGCTAACAACTTTCATTGATTTTCTAATTTGAGTTTAACTGGTCCTTGAATATGCACATGGATAATTTATGATTTAATAAATAAATAAAGTGATTTATTCTCAACTTAACTGATTTTTGAAATAAAATAATTAATTTATGGGTTAATTAACTATTTTATCAAACTTTTATTAAAAATTATATTATTAAATAATGACAACTTGCTTTAATCAATTAAATAAAAATTTAATCAATTATTCATAAGATATTAGATTTATTGTCAAAATTAAATAATACAATTAATAATAGATAGAATTAAATTTAATTACACAATTAAGTGGCAAGATATTAAATCTAATTAATTAAATATGAAAATATTCAATTAATCAAACTTAGGATAAATGTGATTTATCACCAAATAATCATTAAATTAAATATAATTAAGATAATTAGGAATATTGCTAGGAATATTCCCCGATGCAGAATTTAAGATAATCAATTATGATTCGATGATGTTTAGATGTGCCTTAGATTAGGACTTTTATGTTGATTTCATTTGATGTGTCGATATAGGAGATTAATGAACTTATAGCCCATTTTTTGGGTATTATAGGAGCCACTTGGGTGGTTGCCATCTTGTAACATTCTTCTATAGGGGTGTCCTTGGAGGTATTTAACTTCCATAAGTCTACACCAATCCGCCTTTCTTTCTATAAGATTCCAGGCCACTTTCGTGGTAAGGGCTTTATTCATCAGCCCAATTTTCCTTAACCCCAGGCCACCCATTCTCTTCGGGAGGCAAATAGTATCCAATTCACCAGAGACATCCTCTTTTTTTCTTTAGATCCTACCCACAGAAAAGTCCTCTATATCTTTTTATGTTTGTCCACCATGTAGCCTCTGATTTTAAAGAGAGAAAGGAAGTAGATAGGGATTCCTTGGAGAGTGGAGGTCACGAGTTTCAGCTTACTAGCATTGCTTAGAAACTTCCCCTTCTAGCCAACAAGTTTCTTTTGGGTTCTTTCCAGGATGGAATTCCAAAAATCTTGGGACACCTCTTTAATAGTAAGGGGGAGGCCAAGATAAGTAGAAGGGAGAGAGGCCACCAGACGGCCCAGGATTCAAAGCACCTTATTTTGTGTCTCTATGGGGGTGTTAAAGAAGAATAGCCTGAACTTCTGATAGTTGATGCACTACCCTGAAGCCCAAGCATAACTTTCCAGAATTCTTTTCCACTACCTGGCCTCAATAACTAAGGAATAACCAAAGAGGAAGGTGTCATCCACAAACTATTCTAAAACCACCTGAGGACTAGTGGAGGTAGGTTTGACACCCATTATTCTCACCATGGCAGACAATATACAAAGGTTCCTACTAATCACATCAGCCGCCATAATAAAAAGGTAAGGGGAGAGGGGGTCCCCCTGTCTAAGGCCCTTCTCAGGTTTAAAATAACTACCAGGGGATCCATTCACAATAATAGAAAGGCTGGCAGTTTGAGTACATTCTTGAATGATCTGGATGACCTTCTCATTAAACCCCATTTTAGAAAGAATGTTAATTAGAAAGTACCAATTAACTTTGTCATAATATTTGGAGATATCCAGTTTAAAAGCCATACCTGGAATTTTGCTTCTGTCCACAGAGTGGATTATTTCATGGGTGGCTATGGCTGCATCTAGGATCTATCTTCCTAGCACGAAGCCTTTCTGAGTAGTGCTTATAATCTTGTCCAGTAGAGGCTTGATTCTACCAACTAGGATCTTGCTAAGGATCTTATAAAAAGTATTGCATAGGCTGATGGGCCTAAAATCCATCATAGTGGTAAGATTGTCATGCTTAGGGACCAACACTATGTAGGTCTGATTATGTTGCCTGAGGATGCAGCCCATCCTAAAAAATTCTCTGACCCCCTGGATAACATCGGTCCCCACAATGTCCCAATACTCCTGAAAGAATGTCGGAGGAAAGCCATCCAGACCAGGGGATTTATAAGCTTCCATAGCAAAAAACACCTTCCTAACCTCATCATCCAAGACCTGCTCCATGAGCATGTTATTGTCACTAATCTTTATAGCACTTTGGATGTGGTCCAGGAGTTGATTTTCAATGCTATCCAGGCATATAGGACCCACATTAGAATACAGCTCCTTGAAGTAGTTGACCACCACTAGGTTGATCCTATCCTTTTCCTTGACTTCATTCCCTTCTTCCTCCTTAATAGAAGCAATAGTATTTCTTCTTTTATCGATGCATGCAGACCTATGGAAGAACATCATGTTCCTATCACCTTCAGTAAGCCACTGGACATGGGATCTCTACTTCTAGTAGATTTCTTCTCTTTTTAGGGTTTCCTGCCACTTATTCCTAGTCAGCTCCTCCTCAACCTGGACCTAGGGAGGGAAGTTACTAGTAGTCAACTATGCCTAGAGGGAATCTAAGGTTCCAAATAGTTCCATCTTTTCTTTGTAGAAGTCACCAAAGTTATGCTTGTTCCATCCTTTAACCTCCCTATGGATAATTTCAAGCTTTCGGGCTATTCTAAACATAGCAGTACCCTTGATATTAGTCTTCCACCAGAATTTCACTTGATCCCTAAAGGAAGGATGAGAGCACCACATAATTTCAAATCTGAAGGGAGTTAGGCTGACCTTGGGGGTGTCGAATCGGTAGAGGAGGAGGGGGTTGTGATCTGACATCGTTCTAGGGAGGGAGGATAGGGAGGAGTTCAGGTAGAGGTCCCATGAAGAGGTGGCCATGGTACGATCTAGCCTCACCTAGATGAGGTGGGGGCCTTTCCTATTGTTGGACTAGGTGAAAGGGTTTCCTTTCATATTGATGTCAAAAAGGCCTATGGAGGAGATAAATTGCACCAGCTCCCCCATACTATCCAAGTAATCCACCAGACCACCACACTTTTCTGAAGGGTAAAGGGGGGTATTGAAATCACCAGCTAGCAGGAAATTTGTAGAATAGTCCTGATCCAAATGGTGGCCAAAATCAACCCACAGAGAAGCTCTACCCAAGTTGGTATTAGGAGCATAGATATTAAAGGTAGTCCACTTAGACCCATTTTTCCTAAAAATGGTAGCTAGGTAGTTGGGAGAAGAAGCAACTAGTAGACTAGATAACCTATTGGGGTTCCAGAGTGTGGCAATACCCCTAGATGCCCCCACAGCTTCAGAATAGAGAAAGGCCACCCCTGGCTAGAGCTTGGGTTCCAGGATAGCGAAGTTACTAGCTGAGATCTTGACCTCTTGGAGAAGAAGAACATCAATCTTGAGGTCGAAAATGTAGTGTTTGATAGCACTTTGTTGAAGGGAGCTATTCAGTCCCCTCACATTCCAAGAAAGACAATTCATTTCTTACTTTTAAAGCTAGATTCTAGGGTTTGTTGCTTACCTATTGCAACGTCTCTTGTGGTTCCTCGTGATCTTCTTGCTCTGTCTGAAGGTCTACCCCTTGGTGTTTCCATTCCCACATCCACCTTTTTAGGCTTGGTTTTCTTCCTCTGAATTTTCCATTCCTCCTCATCATCCTCCAAATCTAGGGAACTAGAGGGGCTCTTCTTTACCAACTTCAGGGGGGTTTAGCATCCAGCTTTGGGGATTGTACCACCAGATCGACTACAATGGTGGGTTGTTCCACCATAGTAGGGCTAGTCCCTAACTCTTCTGGGGGGGCATCAAGGTGCCTGTTAATAGTTCCTCCACCATTTGGATAACAAGCTCCTCCATGGATGCAACTGGTTCCAAGTCAGGGCATCCTTCCTTCAACTCCTGGGTGGGGACAATCTCTCCTTCCTTCAGGGCTAGGTTTTCAATAGCAGGAATTTTGGGTTCCTTAGTCACCAAGGGTGGCCTAGATTCCACCTTCTCTTCTTCACCTAAGGGGGGAGGACCCTCAGCCACACCCTTGTCTTTGTTCTCTTTTTTTTTCCCCATTTTGGAGGATGTGCAAGTCTCACAAGTGTGGCCCCTGCTATCACAGTTTTGGAAAAATAAGGTAGCATTCTCATACACCAGAGCCTATGTTGATCTACCCAGCTTTGATTTCAATATGATAAAGTTGGGAAAGGTTTTATTCAGGTTAACATTTACACAAAATTTGGCAAAAACTAGTCTGGACTTCGATCGAGTCACCTGTTCCACAGTGATGAAAGAGCTGAAGGAGTCTCCAATACATCTGAAGACCTACTCATCCCAGTACTCAAGAGGGAGCCTAGGGAGGTGGACCCAAACCAGGGCCATTCTAATTATGTCTGTCGTCAGATTGAATCCAGGTTTCCATTTTGTGAGGGCCAGGAAATGCTTTCTATAGACCCATGATCCTGCCAACACATAGGAAAGATCCTCAAGAGTGGTAAAATTAAATAGAAAAAGTCCTCCTAGCAAGTTGAAACTAGGATAGAACCCTTGATCTTCCAATGAATAGTCATCCATTTCCTCACCATCTCAATGTTAGGGAAAAAGTTGAAGAATCGGTTGACCAAAGATAGCTAAAAGTATGCCATTGTTTGATTCACAACTAAATCTGAGAGCAAAAGTTCAGCACCCTTCTCAGTCTAAATGAAATCCACTAGCAGAGCCTCCAAAGATTGTTGAGAATCTCCAACAAGGGCCCCTTTCTAGTTGGGTTTTGAGGGAGAAAGTGAGGTACCAGCAGAAAATGACACTTTTTGAGATACCCCCGTTGACTCAAGCATTAGGCCCATGATAGAGGATATCACGGGAATAGCCTGGGGTCCAGGACTAGCAAGCTAGTCAGCTAGGGGGATGACGTCTTCCCCAAGGGAGGCAGGCATGGGAGCCTTCTGTTTGAAAATTAGGTTGGGTAAGAAGTTGCAAAGTGGGAAGTTGTAGAGTTGAAGTTGCAGGGTGAAAATGACATCCAAAAGAAAATGATTGAAGGGAAAATCAAAAAATAAAGAACCAATTTCTTAGTGTGAATTGTGTGCTAAAATGTTGACACTTCTATGAGTCATTATATCCAAGATTGCTCAAGAATGAGGTCTCAAATGGTGACTCATAGCTATCTACTCATGGAGTGCAAAGGTTTATGATGAATTCCATTAGCATAGACCTAGTTTTTGCCTATGCAAGTACACCATAAAATGAGAGACTCAAAAAGGAAAAGAAAGAATGCTAGTCTCCATGATCATCAAATATGTATGCAAATGAAAATGAAAGCTATTCTATATGATAACAATGCATGAAAGGAAACTAATCTATGAAAGGAAATGCTTATGCAAGATTATTCTATGAAAGGAAATATGAATCTAATCTAATATGCAAGTGTGAGATTAATCTAAATGGATTTCCATGAGGCATGAGAGAAGAAGACAAGAAAAGAGAAGCTGTAATGTTCAAGTTCAAGTGCTCAAATTCTCCTTCAAAATCGCTCTCCAAACCTGCATAACAATAACATAAATCTTGATCTATAAAATATCCATGCACAAATGAGAAGGAGAGGGCTTCTTATAAAAGATTTTAGAAATGAATGGACGGTCAAAATTAAGAGGCAAAAGGAAATAAGCAATAGTGGAGATTAAATCTTGGTTGATCCATGTGCTCAAGATTCTGAAGAGGCAAAATCAATGGACATGGTTAAGAGGCAAGAAGATGTGTGGAAGAGATTAAGAGGTAAAAAGAGATTCCACTCATCTTGAAAAGTGTCCATTCAATGTGTAGACAAAAAGTCTTTTTATTTTTATTTTTATTTTATTATTTATTTATTATTTTTAGCGAAGTGGTTTCCATTATTTAATTAAAAGATTGTTTTATTTATTTAAAAGACATTCATTCTTTTAATTAAATGTGTCTTATGATAAAGTGATTTTATTATTTAATTAAAAGATTTTTTTTGTTTAATTAAAAGAGATTTTGTTCTCTTAATTAAATAAAACTTAGGATAAAATGATCAAACCTTAGGAACTAGTTGAAATAATTGAATTAATTACGATTTGATCAAGGAAATTGATTTGAATGAAAATATTGCAAAGCATTGATTTAGTAAATTGATAAATTGATGAATGGGGGCCTAAAGTCTAGGTGACCATTTTAGGGTTTATACATTTGCCCCTCTTTGATTAATGTGTAATCTTTATGGGAACACATGTAGTCAAAGAATGAAGTTGAACTGTGAGATCGATTTGGGATCACAAAACAACCCAAACGTGTGATCAACGGATAGGAACACATCAGGACAAAGATAAGCTGATTGAAAAAGACAAGGCCAACACCCCTATAAATAGTTAATTGTCAAGTCTCAAGCAAGGTTGCCCCAAGCGAAGCAATTGATAGGATTGATAAATCTAAAAAAAGGATTGAAGTTTGATAGGTACTGCCCCCTCATGATCAAAATTGAAAGGAGATAGAGGAGAAACATCAAATTGATAAATTTGATAAAATCAAACTAAAGATAAGGATCTTGATGTAAGATGAAAAATATAAGGATGACAGAACCAAGGTAGATCATCAAGCCTAAAATATTATGCCCCAAGGTTGAATGAGAAGAAAAGAATTGAGGTGAAAGCTATTGGTTCCTTTTCTTTCCACTTGGAGAGTTTGGAGGGGTGATAGAGTTAGTGACAATATATGTCAAATCAAAGTATAAATCTGCAATTGGAAACAAAAGGAACCAACAAAATGGTGATTCTGCTGGGGAGAGTCTAAAGATAAGGATTATTATCAAAATTTTGTGTTTCTCCCACCTTATTCAGTTGTTTTCTTGTAAGCTTGAAAGATTTCCCATTTTTGTGGGTGGAGACTCAAATGGTTGAGAACTAGTGTTTATAAATTACAAATCATGGACAAAAGAAGAAACACTAGGTCTTTTGTTAAGAAAAATCCAAAGGTCACTTTCGAACAGTTACCTAGAGGAGAAAAGAAAAGCTAGATCAGCAGAAATGGAGAATCTACTAGTGCTTCCATGAGAGAACAAAGTAATGCTAGAAATAGAGCACCACATGCATCCTCTAATGAGGAAGATTCACAATACAAAAGTTCTAAATCAAACAATGGTCGCTCTAGAGATAATTTCTATGATACCCCAGAGACCTTAGTTCAAGATAAAGATTCATTACTTGCAAGATAGGATGTGCAAGCAAGAGAAATGGGTTTTGGACCAAATTTAGATCCTGATGATGATATGTTTAGAAGGAAACCCATGGGACCAAGGTAGGTCCATTTCCCATATCCAAATCTTACTGATGTGGATGTGTCATCAAGCTCTGAGGATGTCATGATAGACCTAAATGACCTGAGTGCACTAAGGTTACAGTTGGAAAAGCAGGATGTCATATACAAGAGATTACAAAAAGAAAGTGTTAGAATAACTAAGAGGGGGGTGAATTGGTTATCCAGTGCCCCAAATCAAAATGTATAATCCAAAACAATTCTATTACTTCTGCAAGTCGATAAACATATAATACTTTCACTATCTATGTATTTACCAATTGACAATCTAAACTTTGTAATAATTACCGATTAAATCTAACATGTAATATGAAAAGTATGATAACAAAAAAATATCACAATCAACACATAACATGAGAGATTTAACATGGAAACCCTGTAAGGGAAAAACCACCTGGGATCGGCAACCCAAAATTGTTCACTCTTCTAAAGTGAGGTCGATGAAGACCCAACCCTATTAAAGGTTTACAAACACACTGTTAGGTGTGACCTTGTTAGAGGATTTTAGACCAGAAATTATCGTCGAACCAGCAGTCACTCTGGGGTTGACAGGATAACAATATTCACTCTATGAATGAAACATCAAAAGACTTTCATAGTCCACTCAGTTAAGAGATTTGACTATGTACAATGGTTAAATATGTAACAGTAGATGATCTATCTTAAAACAACTTCAATTTGTAGTTTACAGATCAATGTTCAGCTCATTCAAATATTTCTGATCAATATAACACTTCAGATTCAATACTGTATCAACTTACTATCCATCGGTAATAAATCTATGTATCTCGATAACTATTCTGCATCTCGGTTCTTCTTAACTAGTATGATCAGAATGCATGAAAACTTCTCCACGCAATAATTCTACAGTATCTTCTTCTTCCAATACATGTTTCATAATGAAACCAATGTCTCTTATATAGACAAGTAAATCATTTTCTTTTCCTCCA
The DNA here is from genome assembly GCA_027943335.1 of Chamaecyparis obtusa. Classification (NCBI taxonomy): domain Eukaryota; kingdom Viridiplantae; phylum Streptophyta; class Pinopsida; order Cupressales; family Cupressaceae; genus Chamaecyparis; species Chamaecyparis obtusa. The sequence continues at coordinate 120,987 of BSBK01010873.1, forward strand.
TCAAATTTTGCTACTTAATCATATTCATAGATTTTTTTGCTTTAAGCTCCCTCAGCTGATGTGTCAATAACATGTTTCAATCTACTCCATTAGATCCCTTTTGATTTATGTTAGCCATCAATATTATAAACAAACATTATCCGTTACCTCAATTTCATATACTTTATAGCCCATCACTTTATCAGCTAAACTGATCATTTAATTCCTTTTTGTTTTACTTGGTTAACAAAGAAATGCGTCAGTGAACACAAGTGTGGTTAATACTATGCTCTGTATACACTACACTTCGTCAGTGTATACTAAAATGCTTTATTTATCGACAACACTGCTTTGTGTCTTTCAGCTCTATTCTTCATCATAGATGAATGCAACATAATAAAGTTAATTTCATCAAGTCATAGACTCATCAACAAGTTACTCAGTGTATTCCTTATCCTCATCTATCATATACATCTTCCTCATGTAGATATTTTTGGTCTTCATCTCTTTCACCTTCCTTCAAATGTGTCAGTTTAGTAACTTACAAGATAAGTATTGTCAAGCTAGTTGACATCAATGACAACATAATACTGATTTAATCATCTTGCATATCTAATCATCAGCTCCTCAGTAATCTTGAATTATAGATTCTTCATTCTGGTTCTAAATCAGTTGTAGTTCATCAATCTCTCCCTTTGGCATTGATGGCAACTCAAGTAATATGAAATGTACCATACACATACCAAATATGTATTCTACAACTTTTTGATCAAATGATGTGTAGTGTAAGCTCTCCCCAGCTTAATATGTTTAATCACTATGTTACTAAAACAACATTATAAAATAAAAATTTGTCATTCTGTAGATATAACTTTTCAGTTCTCAAGTTCCTTTCAAATTATCTCTCCCTTAGATAGTTCTCATCGGTGTATATCTCCTTTTCATATTATTTATCTCTCCCTTTGACAACAATGCCAAAGAAATAAATAAATAATTAGCTCTATAGTAACTAAGTAACTCTCTATTGTCCATTACTTCCTTTGTATCTTAGTATACTGATATCCCAATCTGTTTCAGTTCTTCAAACTTAATCACAACCTTGAACAAAATCCAAAGTGTGAACTATGCTGCATCAACATGAATGATCTTCTGATAAGATTAGGCTGATGCAACATCCAAATCACATTAGTGACTGATAGACAGGGGACGGACCCCAAGTCTAGTCCTCAAATATTCAAAAGTGTCCTTTGGTAGAGGCTTTGTAAAAATGTTTGCAAGTTTTTCTGTAGATGGAACAAATTCTAACTTTACTTGCTTCTCTTGCACTTGTTCTCTTAAGTAGTGATACTTAATTCATATATGTTGTCTTAGAGTGCATCTCAGGATTCTTTGAAATATTAATAGCACTTGTGTTGTCACAGTATATGATCACCGGGTCAGTGATTACCTCATTCATTCCTTCCAACACTTGTTTAATATATGCAGTGTTTGAGCAATTAGTAGTAGCAACAACATACTCTACTTCAGTTGTAGACTAAGAAATATAAGTTTTCTTTTTACTTGTCTAGGTTACAAGTCTTTCACCAAAGAAAAATGCTCCTCTGGTGGTACTTTTTCTGTCATCTACATTTCTAGCCCAATCAACATTGGTATAAACTTTTAGCTCAAACTTACCTTCCTTAAGATACCATAATCCATAATCCTCTATCTCTTTCAAATATCTTAAGATTCTTTTAGTAGCAATCATGTGTGATTCTCTAGGATTAGTAGAATATCTAGCAACAATTCTCACAACATGTGCTATATCTAGTCTACTATGAACTACATACATGAGCTTACCAATCATGGATCGGTAAAGTGTCTGGTTTACCTCTATAGTTTCATCTTCTTTTGTCAATTTACTTCTAGTAGCCATTGGTGTTCCCACAGGTTTAGCATCTTCCATGCCAAATGTCTTCAAGACTTCCTTTATGTACTTGGACTGTGTGATGAATATCCCATCACTCTGTTGTATCACTTGTAATCTGAGAAAGAATTTAATCTCTCGAAACATAGACATTTCAAACTCATTCTTCATATCATCAGCAAAAGATTTACATACATGATCTTGACCTCCAAAAATAATATCATCAACAAAAATTTCAGCAATAATAATAGTGTCATCAGTATCACCTTTCATGTACAAATTGCTATTCTCACTAGTCCTTACAAATCCAATACTTAACAAGTAAGTATGCAGTCTTTCATACCATGCTCTCGGTGCTTGCTTCAAACCATATAAAGCTTTATGTAATCTACATGCCATGTTTCTATTTTCTGGATCAATGAATCCTTCAGGTTGTTCTATGTAGACCTCTTCTTCAAGTATACCATTCAGAAATGTTGATTTCACATCCATTTGATAAACCTTAAATTTATTGTGTGTAGCATATGCAAGTAACATTCTAACTCCTTCTTTCTAGCAATAGGTGCAAATGTTTCACCATAATCACTGCCTTCTTCCTATGCATATCCCTTGCATACCAATCTCGCTTTATTTCTTGTCACTTCACCATTTTCATTCATTTTGTTTCTGAATATCCATTTAGTACTGATAACATTATTATCTTTAGGTCGGGGTACTAGGGACCAAGTTTTTTTTTTCTCTATTTGTTCTATTTCCTCCTTCATTGCATTAACCCATTCTTCATTTTCTAATGTAACTTTCACATTCTTTGGTTCAAATTCACAAACTAAACATGTACCTTGTCTTGTTTTGCTTCTTGTCTGCATTCCAACTTGTCTATTTCCAATAATTTGTGTCTTAGGATGATGTCTTCTGACAAAAATAGCCAGTACTTGGTTTCTTCTTTCTTGTTCATCCTGTTTAGGTTCATTTTCTTGCTCGGTAGCATCATCTTGTTCATTGGTTTCCCTTTCCTATTCCTTGGGTTTATTTTTCTGTTGACCGGTTATCACAAGTTGCGACTTTGGTAGATAGTCAGGAAGTTCAATGTAATTGAATCTATCATAGTCTTCTGGTTCCTTTCTTTCTTCTGTGTTTATGTCAACATACTCATCAACATGAACATTAGTACTTTAAAGCATCTTATTTGTAACCTTATTCAAACATTTGTATGCTTTACTCTTAGTAGAATATCCTAAGAATATTCCTTCATCACCTTTAGAATCAAATTTCTCATTTCTCTCATCTTTTAGAATAAAACATTTGCTTCCAAAAATTTTGAAATAACTTACTGTAGGTTTGTGTCCAAACCATAGCTCATAAGGTGTCCAGTTGGTGTCCTTCTTTAGTTGTACTCGGTTAAGCACATCTACAGTTGTGCTAACAGCTTCCCTCCAATATGTCTGAGCAACATTATTTTGTAGCATTAGTGTTCTAACATAGTCAATGATTGACCTATTCCTTCTTTTAGCAGTCCCATTCTACTGAGGTGTTCTTGGTGTAGAGACCTATCTCTTAATACCATTCTCATTATAGAAATTAGTAAATTCATCAGAGATAAATTCACCTCCTCTATTAGATCTTAATCATTTGATTTCTTTTCTAGTCTCTTTTTCTACCCTAGCCTTATACCATTTAAACAACTTAAAAGCTTCAGATTTCTCTTTCAGAAACATAACAATCATCAGTCTAGTATAGTCATCAAAAAAAAGAATAAAGTATCTATCACCATAATAGCTCTGAGTTCTCATAGGACCACATAGGTCGGTATGAACCAATTCAAGTATCTTCTTTGTTGAGTAGTCTTTTCTTTTAAAATTGGACTTAGTCATCTTACCTTTCTGACATTCATGACACATAGCATGATTTAGATTTGACAAGTTAGGCAATCCTCTACCTCTTTTCTTCTTACTAATCTTGATCATGCTATCAAAATTCACATGACATAACCTCTTATGCCACAACCATGCATCTTCATCTTTCATTATTAAATATGAAGATTGATCAATATCAAGATAAAATAGATTACCTCTAGATTGTATACTGGTTCCAATAAGTCTTCCTCCATCATCATAGATTTTTACCTTTCTACTCTCAAAATCAAGATGGTGACCTACGTTGTTTAGTTGTTCCACACTTATCAAATTGTAGTTTAGTCCATGTACCCAATATGCATTCTCACATTTTATTTTGTCATTAATCATCAGTGAACCTATACCTCTCACCATACAAGGTGCATCATTTCCCATTCTAACAAATCCACCATCATATTCATCAATTAGATCAAATTTCTCTATATCACTAGTCATATGATGTGTGCAGCCACTATCTATGATTCATGTATCATTTCTACTTATTTTAGAGATCAGTGTTGTCTCTTCATGTTTCTCTTCTTCTTCTGAATCATCCTTCATAGCAACAAATACTACTTTTACATCATCATCAATGTCATATTCAAATTCAAATTCTTCAGCTATGTAACATACCTTTTTCCCTTTTTCATAGCTATCTCATTTGTCTCTATTATTGTGTTGGTAGCCTCTATTGACTCTTCTCCCATAGCTTCCTTCAGATTGGTCTTTGGATCTATCATCATCTTTCTTATTTGGACATCTAGCAGCGATGTGGCCAACTTCTTTACAATTAAAACATGCTAGAGGTAACTTACCTCTATATCTTCCCTTACCTTTGGGAAATCTTCTGGCCATAGGAGCTTCAAGCTCATCAAGTTCATCATCGGTATTACTGTCACTATCATTATTCTTATCATTCTTGCTACTAGACTTACCAATCTTCAAAGAGGACATGAAAGTGGATTCAATGGAAGGTACAACACTGTTGTCAAAATTATTCAATTCAATGGTTGTAAGCTTACTGATTAGAGTTTCAAGGGCGAGGTTGGATGTATCCCTTATTTCATGAATTATAGAGATCCTAATCACATATACTGGTAGCAAAGTTCTAAGAATCTTGCTTATCACTGTTTCATCATCAATAGCTCTGCCAGATGCTCTAATAGCATGTACTACCTCTTTTAGTCTATTTTTGTATTACACAATGTTCTCACCTTCTTTCATCTTCATATCATCAAATTGAACTCTTAGGCTTTCTACTCTGGCTCTCCTGACATTTGTATCTCCACTGTATATTAGAATCAGTTTATCCCACATGGCTTTGGCAGTAGTGCATCTCTTAATGTCTTCAAATTCAGTGTCAGTATAGGCAGCAGCAAGTTCCATCATAGTAATATTGTGTTCATGCCTATCCTTTAGTTGATCAAGAGTTAGGGGACATGGTGTCGGTTCAATGTAGCCATTCTCCATCAGTTCTAGTGTATAATTCCCAATTCCAGATATGTGCAACTTCATCCAGCTTTTTCATACTGTGAACTTATCTTTGTTTAGCTTTTGCACTTCCCTCTTATACATCTTGAGACCTTTTTCCTAAAGTCCTTAAAAATATGTTCTAAGCAAGCACCGCTCTGATACCAATTGTTAGAATAATTGAGAGGGGGTTGAATCAGTTATCCAGTGCCCCAAATCAAAATGTATAATCCAAAACAATTCTATTACTTCTGCAAGTCGGTAAACATATAATACTTTCACTATCTGTATATTTACCGATTGACAGTCTAAACTTTGTAATAATTATCGATTAAATCTAACATCTAATACGCAAAGTACGATAACAAAAAAATACCACAATTAACACATAACACAAGAGATTTAACATGGAAACCCTAGAAAGGGAAAAACCACCTGGGACCGGCAACCCAAAATTGTTCACTCTTCTGAAGTGAGGTCAGTGAAGACCCAGCCCTGTTAAAGGTTTACAAACACACTATTAGGTGTGACCTTGTTAGAGGATTTTAGACCAAAAGTTATCATCCAACTAGCAGTCACTCTGGGTTGACAGGATAACAATGTTCAATCTATGAATGAAACATCAAAAGACTTTCATAGTCCACTTGGTTAAGAGATTTGACTATGTACAATGGTTAAATATGTAACAGTAGATGATTTGTCTTAAAACAACTTTAGTTTTTAGTTTACATATTAATGTTTAGATCATTCAAATATTTCTGATCAATATAACACTTCAGATTCAATATTGTATCAACTTACTATCCATCGGTAATAACTCTTTGTAGCTCGGTTCTTCTTAACTAGAATGATCAGAATGCATGAAAACTTCTCCATGTGATAATTTTCTAGTATCTTCTTCTTCTGGCTTACGTTTCATAATGAAACCAATGTCTCTTATATAGATGAGTAAATCATTTTCTTTTCCTCCATTAGATTTTTCTGCTTAATCATATTCATAGATTTTCCCACTTTAAGCTCCCTCAGCTGATGTGTCAATAACACATTTCAATCTACTCCATTAGATCCCTTTTGATTTATGTTAGCCATCAATCTTCATGACAAACATTATCTGCTAGCTCGATTTCATATACTTTATGACTCATCACTTTATCGGCTAAACTAATCATTTAATTCCTTTCTATTTTTCTTAGTTAATAAAGAAATGTGTTAGTGAACACAAGCTCGGTTAATACTGTGCTCGGTATACACTACACTTCATCGGTGTATACTAAAATGCTTTATTTATCGACAACACTTCTTTTTGTCTTTCAGCTCTATTCTTCATCATAGATGAATGCAACATAATAAAGTCAATTTCATCAAGTCATAAACTCGTGAACAAGTTACTCAGTGTATTCCTTATCCTCATTTGTCATATACATCTTCCTCATGTAGATATTTCTGTTCTTCATCTCTTTCACCTTCCTTCAGATGTGTCAGTTTATTAACTTACAAGATAAGTATTGTCAAGCTAGTTGACATCAATGACAACATAATACTGATTTAATCATCTTGCATATCTAATCATCAACTCCTCAATAATCTTGAATTATAAATTCTTCATTCTGGTTCTAAATCAATTGTAGTTCATCAGAAAGAGAGGCTAAAAAATTAAATGCATTAATAGAAAGAGAGTCTCTACTTAGAAAAATTAATGAGCTAAAGGAGAGAAACAAAATTCTTGCTTCGGCTCCTAAAACTTTGTAGTATGACATTTTTGGTGATCTTGATGCTTTGAGAAGTGATCAGGAACATTTGTTGTGGGACCATGAATTTGATAAAGAGGACCCTATGATTAGACAGGTTCAGAGTTATACTTCTCTGCCTAGGGATAAAGATGGGCATGAGATTACAAGACTTGATGTTGTTGTAGGAGAGAAGGGAAAGAAAAATTTGGTAGGAATACAAATAAGGAAGCCAGTGGTAATACCAGGGGTCCCACCACCTATTTCAAATAAGGATACAGAGATGGAAAGGAAAAGAGAAGAAGATAATGATCTTGCAAGAGAATTAGAGAAGGCTAAAATTGAAGCCTCCATTGTAAAAAAAAGAAGGAAGATTCAATTCTTGAAGGCTTCATCTACAAGTACCCCTAGACCATCTGCTACTAACATAGGTATGCCATATACAACTTCTATTGTTGTTCCACTTGATAGTAGTATTGCTCATAATCCATTGCTCACTTCATCTACCAAGATAAGTGTTGACCGTAAACAATAGTTGAATGTACATATAGATGGAAATGTAAATGTTAATTCTAGTAAGAACATTAGTTTAGGCTTTCAAAGAAGACCTATGCAATTAGAGGGATATAGACAAATTAGTTTTGATGGAATACTAGGTTACCCCAATGCTTTCCCAACTGATATAAGAGACAAGATACCTAAATTTTCTAGTAATAATGCCATTAGTTGTGAGGAGCACCTTAGGTTGTTTGTTAATGTGCTAAATGAAAATGAGGTTGAACATAAGGATGTGGTCATGAAACTGTTTATTCAGTCTTTGATGGAAGATGCTAGAGATTGGTTCAAAAGGCTTCTTGAAAAATGTATTGATACATGGGATTCCTTTGAGAAATTCTTCAAAGAACAATATGGTGATAGGCCTAATCTTAGATTCATGTTGAATGAATTCAACACCATAAGGAAAAATTAGAATGAGACTGCAACTGAGTTCAACATGAGATTTCAGAAGGGTATGCATAAATTTTTTTGAGTCACGAGGTTAGATGACAATGTCTACTTAACCACATATTTCAATGCTCTTGATGGAAAAATGGGATACTTGTTGAGGGACATAGAACCAAGAACTCTCAGATATTCTTTTAGGATTGCTGTCAATATTGAAAACAACATGAAAATATCAGGAAAATTGGGTGGAAAAAGAGATGACCCTAAGTTGTTTGGGGATAAAAAAATACAAAAGGGATAATGAGAAAAATATTGGAAGTAAGAAGCAAGAGGAAGATAAGTTGGATAAGGTGCTTGTTGGAATTAGGAGAGATAGGTACTTAGAGGGGAGGGGTGAATCGGTGCCTTCAAAAACTTTTTCTTGTAAAACCTTTTTGATCTATAACTAAATACTATGATAACCAATCAAAATAACTTGAATACAATTGTATAAATCAATCATCTAGTTAACTTAAGAAAGTAAACAATATGAAATCAATATGACAATCACATAACACAAGTATTTTTGTAACGTAGAAACCCTTGTTAGAAGGTAAAAATTGCAGTGGGGATGACACCCACAAATTCTTCACTAGTGCAGATAGAAAAGGTTTGCCTGTTAAGGCTACAAGTTTTGATCACTTTTGGTGATCTTACCCTATTAGGAGTAACATGTTAGATCAGCTAGATCTACCTAGTTATAGGATTTAAATAGCACTAATGAACTGTGTACTCAGTTAAGAGATTTACATAAGACTGTTAAGTCTACTCTGTTAAGAGATTTATCAAAACTCTATCACAATTGTCAGAAGTAATAGGTAATTATCTACTATTTGACAACTCAATTGTCTGAAACAGATCTATAAATGCTCATCAAAATATCACCTTATTTTTGATGGTTGTCTACTCTGTTCTGCTCGGTATCCTTCTCTGATTTTGCTCAATCTAATATCTTTGTGCTCTATTCTACTCAGTAAATTGATTGTCTTGAAGTTTGGCAATGTCTTCAAGTGCTCTGTGATTCATATATATTAGTTCAGCCAACCTCATAAAATGGTGCAAACATACAAAATATATAGTGTTCTATTTTTCTACCTTAGCAAAAATTAGGTTACAAGAATAATCATAACCCTAAGATCTATGGTGCAAAATAACCTAGATTAACTATTACAATAAAGTAAACATTACATTTAATGTGTATCTAATTATAATAAATGCTCCTTGATCTTGGTAAACCATTTTATGATCTGTTGTAACCATTTGCATAGAAGAATGTGCCATTTCAGATTACTATGCCATTTTATGTGATCATCAGTAAACACTGTATAATCTACTCAGTGTATATTGTGATGCTTGATGTTTACTGACCATCGGTGTCAGTGTCACTGGTGCTCGGTTAACTGTGTGATGCTCGGTGTAAAGACCTTACTGACTACTCTATCTTACTTCTTGTTACTGACAAACTCAATATAAGTAACTGACCCACCTATTTACTATCCTTTGATACTAATGACAACCTTAAATGCTCAATAGAGATTAACAATCTCCCCCTCTGGCATTAGTATCAAAACTTCAAATGTATATAGACAAAATGTTTCTATATATTCCTTATGTCTTTGCAATATACATATCCACAACAAAAATTTCTAAGTAAAAAGTACTCCCCCTCGGTGCATGCTCCCAGTAGTATGTAATATACATATCAAAGTATATTTATTTGGCATATACATGTTTTCCCTCTTTTTGATAATAATGCCAAATTCAAATATATATATATATATATATATATATATATATATATATATATATATATATATATATATATATATATATATATATATATATATATATATATATATATATATATATATATATATACACACACACTTACATCTTATCAAAAATGTGTGGATGGGTTTTATGTACAGACTCCAAGAGGTTGTCCCATTACTCTTTCAAGTTGGTAAGAGCAATATGCTCAAGACCGACTTGTGCATGCATGTCAAAGATATTATCCAACACTGAAATCTCTGGTGTTGCCACAAGTTGTTCAACTTTGACAATGTGTGCTTTAAAAAATTTTAGGTAAGGAGTGAGTTCTTTTTGTAATTTTGTAACCTAATCGATGATGTGTGCTTCTTGTTTCCTTAAGTTTTCTATCAGCCGTCGAAGTTCCTAAACTCGGTTAATATGCTTTAAGAAAGTAGTTGGCTTAGCGATAGCTGCTTGTGTACTCAACTATATCTCTGCTTCTAAACCTTTTATCTTTTCACTGACTTCTATATTGAAGGTATCTAAAGTACAAAGCTTGATTAGAAGTTGACAGATTATCTGGGTGATAGATTTTACCTCGGTAATGATGTCAAATAATTTCATCTTGTTCAGTGCCACTTCTGTGTTAATCCTTTTTGCCAATTTGTTCCGAATCTTTGATTCTTCCCTTTCTTCTATTCTTTTGTCTACATCTATATCAGGGGCATTGATTTTGTCGGTGAGTGTGGCAAGTTGATCTAAGATGGGAGTATTCTCATCAATATTTGTCTCTAGTACTATCTGTTGTAGAATATCCCTCACATCATTTAACACTTCTTTACATTTGTGTTCTTGCCTTAAATTTTCTTGTGCCTCTTTCCTTGAACATAATTCCCCATATCTACTTAGTTCCTCGGGGCTTAGGGTTCTCGGGTCACATTCTGGTATAATGATAACTTCATCAATGGTGATTGGTCCTTTGGCTTTCTTCTTCTTCTTCTTTTGGGAAAGAGGTGACTTCTTCTCACTTATGACAATAGCTTTTTCTTCAATTTTCAGAGTACCTTTCCTAGTTGACATTGTATCATCCTTCTTCTACTCCTTGGTAGATGGTGTCAGAGTCTTAGTTGTAGTGTCAGGTAGGTTCACCTTGGTCGACTTTATTTCTTCTAGTTCCTTTGTTTCTATAGACTGTGTCTCTATTTTGTGAGGCTCATTTGTATCTTCAGGTTACTTGGGTGCTTGAATCTCAATTGTATCTTTATTTGGCTCAGGATGAGACACATCAAGTTGTACTTGTGAAATTATTTCAACTACCTCTGGAAGTATAGGTAGTTCATCCAGTAGAGATGTGAACACACTATCAATGTCTAGTGCTTCATCTTTGTATGGTGCAATTGTCACATCTTTGTCATCCTCATCATCAGGATCACCATTAGTGATGTCCTCAATGAGTGCATCAGCATCAGTTTTCTTGTGCAAGTGGATCTTAACTTGATCTGGTACATCTGTGAAATTTTGATTTCTTCCTTTTGTTTGGTGATATCAATTACCTTGGTAATTGATATACCGGTGTCCTCTATTTTCTTACCTTTGTTATCATCAATGAAAATACCTTTATCTTTTGAATTGTGTCTCTTCTTAGATAGTTTTAGGAATGCTTCTTGTTTAGCTTTCTCTTCTACTTTCAAAATTGATGTCTATAGAGAATCACATATGACATCCATATCATCCACATTCTCATCCATGATCTACATAGCTCTATTCTTGACTAGAAATCTAGCATGATACTTTTTCATTTATTCACTTACCATAGCATAGCTAAAGTATGAGGCTACACGGGTTAGTGACGGTTCTCTTTTCCTTTTCTCTGTATCTAGTGCAATAGCCCATCTCTCACTTATTATGTCATCAAGTTCCTTTGGCAATTGACATACAAATTCCATTAGTACTCTCTTGAATTTAATCATCATCTGGATGATAGCATGTTCTATCTTTGTCTTGTCCTCAATTGACATTTTGTCAAATTTTCCTATGCCTGGATCTGTAAGATTTCCATTCTCAATTATATCTTCAATTATTTCTTCTATAGTACTTTCCTTGTTATGAACTAACTTGAATTGATCAGGATCATTTTTAGTTTCTATATCCTCTAGATCTTCCTTATTTCTTATGTATTTCCTCTTTTTCTTCGGTGTCTTAGCTACTTTCTTGGTCTTTCTCTTAACATATTTCCTAGTCGGTTTAGCTGCTCTTCTTTTTGCTACTTTTAATACTTCTACTTTCTCAGTAGATTGTGTAGTAGTTGATGAACGTGTCTTCATTCCTTTAGGTTCTGGTAGCTGCATATCTTGTTCATCAGTTGTGGGAGGAACCAGTGTGTGATCCTTTTCTTTGTCTGACTTATTTTCCTCACTATCATAGGGCTTGTCAGCCAACTGTAACTAACCTTCGGTTGCTTCTTTAATTGGCGACTCCATAGGTGAGTCAGATGTAGTTCCATATTTTTTTGTGAGATCTTTACTCATTTTCTTTTCCCTTCTAGACATTTTTCTGATCTCTATGTCCATTGTGATTCTAGACTTAGCTTCCTCATATACACCAAACCTACTGGTAGTGATGTCTATTGGTAATGCCAGCAATGCATTGATAGATTTCAAAGTGAAATCATAATTCATTTCATATCCCATCCATGCTAGCCATTTTGATCTCATTTCTACTGTCTTTATCATTGAGTGGTCTCTGTTTACTACAAAGCATATGTCATCTTCAAATTTTCTCACTAAATCCCTTGGAATTCTACTCCTTTGTTGCATTTTTGTTTGAAATTCCTTGAAATATGCATTGAATTCATTATTTATATTGTCTCCTAAACTTTTCATCATTTCACCGATTTGAGTAGTTATCAGTTTGTTCGATTGCTAGTTTACTTTACTGATACCCGGTGCAAATTTTTTTTAGATAGAGAAATGTACATACAAGTAGTGATTTGTACTTACATGTATTAGACTTCTTTTCTTTTATTGTCTTCATATTTTCATGCAGTTGGTGTAGTAGTAGCTCAGCAAGATCAACCTGGTGATCTTTCTTCACAATTTTGTAAGCCATGTCCACAGCATTGTAGGGTACACTATTTGGTCTGCTAGATTGGAATATCTTGTACCCAATGACATGAGCTATGAATTTTACCATTGGATCTTTGATAGTTGATATTTTTAGTTCCCTACCATCCCATTGAGCTCCAATGTTCTTTTCTATGTTGGGACGAGATGAACTTTGAAAGGCTTTGGCTTTGTTGGTTGTAGGGTACTCAATAACCCTACTGATAATCTTCTTCATGACCTCAATAGGTTTATCTAACCAAAATTTTCCATCATGAAATCTGCTTAGCACAATTCTTATCTAGTCATTGTGGAAGGATTGCGGGAAGTATGTGAAACACCGTAACCCTGACTCCTCAATCTTCTTGTATTCGGTTTTAATCTTACCATTCGGTCCATAGACTTGCTGATAAGCAGCAATGGTCTCAAAATACATACTTTACTAATCTTGCAATGAATGTAGGCCTTAATGTCTTATATTAACAAAACCCTATCTGGAATACTAGAAAATGTGCCCATATCATCTATTTGTGCTATGACCTTGGGATGAGGTTTGAATTTCTCCTCAGAAAAATGTGCCCTAACAATTAATTCTACTTCCTCCTCAATTTTCTGTGGTTTTCTTGCAATCGATGTCGATGCCATAAATTGTTTCTAGGGTTTCAACAAATAATAGATAACCAGTGTTTGGTAGGCAAATGAACTTACTCGTTATCATCGAAGATTTATCATAGGTTCGATCTATAGTAGCTTGGAATCTTTTCTGAAAATCTTTAGCTCAAACTCTTCTCTGTAAAATCTCTATTCTTTGAAATCTCAATGTAACAATGAACTTTATTTCTGCATATTTATAGATTTTTGATATTCTCGCTCAAACTTTGATGCATTAAATGCGTGACCTAACTTCTGATATGAAACAACTATCAGCTTGGTAATGTCTACAATTTCTTTTGCTTGATTAACATAGAATTTCTTCATCGGTTTGCACTATTGTTAGTTAACCTTGTATAGTGATTACCGATGGGTAACCAACTCACGTTTCTTCTTTTACCGACTATATGACCTTTGTAAACTTATAATACATACACCATGGTGCATCTTTATTCATGTAGATTTGGTATTTGTACATCATATATAAGGAACTGTATGAAAAATGTGATCATTTAAAATGTCAGTTCCATACATACCTTTGTCATCTTAAGTGGAGGTACTGATGTCACCCAATCCAGTGGACAAGGTTTCATCGATAGTGTTACTTGACTCAGCATTCTCATTAGATGCCTTCTTCCACATTGTGTTCCTTAACTTTGTAATATCTATAATGTTATATCTACTCTCAAATTTATGGTTTTCATCAAGTGCTTGGTCTCTGCAGTTCTTGCTTACATGACCGACCTTGTGATAGTGCAGACATGCCATTCCTGCATTTGTCCAGTTTCTTGATTGTCCAATCTGATTCTTTCTATAATATTTTGCTACAATATGTCCATACCAACCACATATAGTACAATTAGTCCATGTATTATAATCCCAAACATATGAGTTACCTTGTCTCTTCGATTGATATGGCTTTCATTGTAGTTTCTCTTTAGGTGTCCAGACTTGTGTCATTTTCGTGTTGCAGCCCCTTGTAGTGTGTCCATGCTTATTAAAAGTATAACATATTTTATCCTTAGTAGTATTATTAGCAATGTCATTCTTCTTAGCTTTCCATTCGTAAGTTGGATGTCCAAACTTACCACAATAATAACAATATCCATTGAATTTTGGAATGACAGGAGATTTACCTTGTGCTTTGCTTCTACACACATTAGATGTATGTCCTATTTTTCCACAGTGGTAACATGTCATCACTTTAGGTTTCTAAGTTTGATTTTTGTTGCCTTTTTCATCTTATTGTGATGATTCTCCTTCACCGGTGTAGCCTATACTGGTTCTACTTTCGAATCTCCTCTAATTAGTTAGGAAATAATCAATCTTTTTAGAACTGTCCTCAGCTATCTTCATCATTTCATTGTCTTTCTTTTGTGTCTTTATTTCATTTCTCAATTTTTCATTATCTTCTTTGAGTATTGAAACATCTTCAAGTCTTCTTGATAATTCTCCATTTACTCGGTTCATTTCTTGATTAACTGTCATCATCTAATTTGATACTTGGAAGTGATGATCAGTGAGTCTCTTGATTTCACTTTCTTTTGCTTGAATTTTTTCAGTCATTAGTCTTTGGTTTTCAATAGCTAGATTCTGATCTTGTTCAGCTTGTCTAGCATTGTTCATGATTTCCACCATTCCCACCATTTGAGATTCATGACCGATTTGAAGTTCTTCCACTTGCTCAGATAGATGCTGATTTCTTTTAGATAAATCAAAGATTATGCTTTCAGATCTGTCAGAGATGCTTCCAGAGCTTGATCCAATATGATCAAATATTTCATCAATAGGTTCTTCATGATAACTAATTTCATTCAGTTGAATTGCAAGTTTCTTCCTTTCAACCAGTAATTTCTTCAGTTCTTCATTGGCTTGTTTATATTTTTCCACAAACATCTTTATTTGTATCTTCTGATTCTCAATAGTCTTGTCAAGTTTGTATATCTCCATGACTTAGATCTTTACCCTTTAGTGGTTAGACTATCCAACAAGAGAACTGAGCTTTGGTACCAATTTTTGGAATTAGGAGAGATAAGTTCTGAGAGGGGAGGGGTGAATCAGTGCCTTCAAAAACTTTTGCTTGTAAAACATTTCTGATCTATAGCTGAATACTGTGATAACTGATCAAAATAACTTGAATACAATTGTATAAATCAGTCATCTAGTTAACTTAAGAAAGTAAACAACATGAAATCAATATGACAATCACATAACAAAAGTGTTTTGGTAATGCAGAAACCCTTGTTAGAAGGTAAAAATTGTGGTGGGGATGACACCCACAAATTCTTCACTATTATAGATAGAAAAGGTTTTCCTATTAAGGCTACAATTTTGATCACTTTTGGTGATCTTACCCTATTAGGAGTAACATGTTAGATCAGCTAGATCTACCTAGTTATAGGATTTAAATAGCACTAATGAACTATGTACTCGGTTAAGGGATTTACATAAGACTGTTAGGTCTACTCTGTTAAGAGATTTATCAAAACTCTATCACAATTGTCAGAAAGTAATAGGTAATTATCTACTAGTTGACAACTCAATTGTCTGAAATAGATCTATAAATGCTCATCAAAATACCACCTTATCTGTGATGGTTCTCTACTCTGTTCTAGTTAGTAGCCTTCTCTAATTCTACTCAATCTGATATCCTTTGTGCTCTATTCTACTTGGTAAACTGATTGTCTTGAAGTTTGGCAATGTCTTCAAGTGCTCGATGATTCATATATATTAGTTCAGCCAATCTCATAAAATGGTGCAAACATACAAAATATATAGTGTTCTATTTTGCCGCCTTAGCAAAAATTTGGTTACAAGAATAATCAAAACCCTAAGATCTACGGTGCAAAATAACCTAGATCAACTAGTACAATAAGATAAACATTACATTTAATGTGTATCTAATTACAATAAATGATCCTTGATCTTGGTAAACCATTTTATGATCTATTGTAACCATTTGCATAGAAGAATGTGCCATTTCAAATTACTATGCCATTTTTTGTGATCATCGGTAAACACTGTATAATCTACTCGGTGTATACTGCGATGCTCAGTGTTTACTAACCATCGGTGTCAATGTTGTTGGTGTTCGGTTAACTATGTGATGCTCGGTGTAAAGACCTTACCGACTGCTCTGTCTTACTTCTTGTTACCGACCAACTCAATATAAGTAACTAACTGACCTATTTACTATCCTTTGATACTAATGACAACCTTAAATGCTCAATAGAGATTAATAGTGTTGAATACACTAAAGGATTTGAAAGCACTTACAAATAGGAATAATAGTATGCCTGCTAATGAAAAACCTCAATTTAGTAATAATTTTAATAGGTAGAATAGACTACCAAATTACCCTTACAACACCCAATGGAAGGATGGAAAACCTATTGTCCCTTATGCAAAAGGAAACAATGACAGATCTGTCCCTGATCCTTTACAAAGAGCTTCCGTAAATGTCATGGAGGATACACCATGGTGTGTAGCTTGTCAGTCTCCTCATTCTGCAGAACATTGTGTGATTGCACAGTCCATGGCTAGATACCAAGATGGTGGTTCTGAGGAACTTGATCAAGAAGGAACTCATGATAATATTGGGTGTAACATGACATCTTCATATTTGGGATATGAAGATGATTCTGACATTGGTGAAGAAATTGATGTGTTCTTGAAGAGACAAAATAAGTCTCTATTTCATCAAGTGGTTTTTTATGATAATGATGACATTGATGAAAAGACATGTAACATGAATTCTTCCTCAGAGCCAGTGAATTTAAGAAGACCTTCAAAAGAAGAAATTGCTAGGATCACTACAGAAATGGTAGCTCGGGTGCAAACTAGAAATATGACAGCAAATGATACCAATGGAAAAGTTGTAGGAATGTTTATAAAGGATACCAATCCTAAGGGACCCAATGGAAACAAATCAAAAGATGGAAACTTGGTGAAGTTCAAAAATAAAAGAGATAAAAAGTGGGAACCAAGGGGAGTTGGAGCTGAAAAGATCTTTGTTGTCCATGACAAAGATAATCAAAAGGAAATAGAGAGGCCAGTTAGTACAATGGCTAAAACTAAAAAAATGAAGGTGACAACTACAACTAATGTATCAGAGAAACATAAAGACACTAGAGCAGTGCAGATTGAGATTGCTTCCTCCACCCCTATTGATATGTTGGTTGTATTGTCTCAGAATACTGTCAAGGTTCCTTTGTCAGAATTATTGAGGATCCCTAAGCATAAAGATAAATCTCTTGCATGGGTAAACAATGTTCATGATAAAAATGTTACTTGTAATGCAAATGAACCCCAGGCTAAAGTTATGAAAGGAATGGAAGTTCAAGGAATGGTGTCTCAAATACCACCTATATACTTGGATAGCTCTGTCAATGCTAGCCTAGAGAAAATAGACCCATTCTTTCTAAGTATCATTGTGAATGGAATGAAATTAAGGAACTTGATGATTGATTTAGGTGCTTCAAATACTATCACGCCTTTCAAAATCATGGAGAAATTGGGCCTTAAAGTTGATACAGTCCAAGGCAGATGTTGTGCAATGGATCAAAGAGAAGTACCAGTTATTGGGACCATAAATGCAATGCCTTATAGATTGGCAGCCTATCTAGAGAAAAGTTTGACAATGAGTGTCTTGGTGGTGGATATCCCTCCTCATCATGGGATGTTATTTATCCAAGAATTGGAGTGCTGCCATGGGTGGAAGTTTACAATGTGATTTGTCCTATCTGACTTTCCAGATTGATGATCAGTTTATTAAGATTGAGCGAGAGCCAAGAGTATGCCACATGATTGAAAAGAATATTTATAATGAGACTACATGTTTTGTGGATACTAACATCAATGCTTTTAGGGTAGAGGTCGCTATGCTTGAGAGGGAATCTATGTTCCCACCTATCACTATGGAGGTACAAATGCTAAATCTAAGAAGGTTGATTTGTGGGTGATGTATTTTGATGGTGCAAATTGCAAAGATGGTTCAGGAGTAGGTATTTTACTCATCTCTCCTGATGGAAATACTTACAAGTTCTCTTTCACATTAAAATTCTCATGTACAAATAATATAGTAGAATATGAGGCATTACTAATAGGATTGAGGTTGGCACACAAGCATGGAATTAAAATAAAACAAGTTGTGGGTGATTCAGAGTTGGTTGTGTCCCAAGTAAGATCGGTATATGCTTCCAAGAACAAGAGATTGAAACAATATAGAAATACTATTTGGGACATGATTGAATACTTTGATCCCTTCAATATCATATGGAAGGATAGGAGCAACAATAAAATGGCTGATTTGTTAGATAATATAGCAATCAATCCTAGTGACATTACATTTGTTGGTATTTCTAAGGTTGAAATTCAAACTAGGCCTAGTATACCAGATAATGTTGAAAATTGGCAAGTCTTTGAAGATGACCAAGATATTTTAAGATTTTTGAATTGTGAAGATCAATATCATGGTCAAGAACTAGATTGCTCAGCCTTGGTTGAGATTGCAGAAGGAAGAGAGGTTATCCTTGGTAATGATTTCCTGCAGCTTAAGACTAATAAGGTTCCTAAGGGACTTCTTGTTCTAGAAATGATATTTGATAGTCAGGACTGAGTTCAAATGGATACTAAGAAGAAAGATCAAGTGGATGTGGATGAAATTAACCTTGGTACACAAGAGGCACCTAAGAAGGTCTATATTGGAAGAGAGATATCTTACAAGGTAAGAGAGTCTTTGATTGAATTGTTAAGAAAATTTAGGCATGTTTTTGCATGGTCATATGATGACCTAAAGGTTTATAAAGAAGACTTGTTTCAGCATATTATTCCTTTGAAGGAGGATGCTAAACCTTTTAGGCAAAAACAAAGGCCAATTAATCCTACCTTGGCACCCAAGATGAAAGAAGAATTAATGAAGTTGAGAGATACTAGAATCATAAAGCCTATGAGGCACTCTTCTTGGGTGTCAAATTTGGTTCCTGTCAGGAAGAAGAATGGAGATATTAGATTATGTGTGGACTTTAGGAACCTGAATGTATCTTCTCTAAAGGATAATTACTACTTGCCTAATATGGAGGCTATGTTGTAAAGAGTAATTGGGTCTGATTTGATGTCTATGATGGATGGTTTTTCTAGTTACAATCAAGTAATTATAAAAGAATCAGAACAATTTAAGATGGCTTTCACAACACCTTGGCGAACTTATGTTTATGTGAGAATGCCTTTTGGTCTCACAAATGCTGGTGGAACTTTTCAAAGGGAAATGGATGTTGCCTTTGCAGATTTTATAGATGTTTTCCTTGTTGTTTATCAAGATGACTTAACTGCATATTCCAAAGGCAA
The DNA here is from genome assembly GCA_027943335.1 of Chamaecyparis obtusa. Taxonomy (NCBI): domain Eukaryota; kingdom Viridiplantae; phylum Streptophyta; class Pinopsida; order Cupressales; family Cupressaceae; genus Chamaecyparis; species Chamaecyparis obtusa. The sequence continues at coordinate 140,794 of BSBK01010873.1, forward strand.
AGAAGATCATTTTTCTCATTTAGAGAAGATATTTGCAAGGGCTTTGGAATATGACATTTCTTTAAACCCAAGGAAATGTGTATTTGGTGTGACTGAAGGTAAGTTGCTTGGCCACCTAGTTGGAAAGCAAGGAGTGAGAATTGATCCTGAAAGAGTGATGGAAATTGATAAGATTCAAAAACCAAAAAATGTGAAGGGAATCCAGTCCTTCTTTGGCCAAGTAAATTTCTTGAGAAGATTTGTTACAAATTTTGCTGAAGTTACTAGGTCAATATCCAAAATGTTGAAGAAAAGATCTGTGATTAAATGGGAAGGTGAGCCTAATGAAACTTTCAAGAATATCAAGCAGGAAATTAAAGATGCCCCTGTGCTTAAGGCACCTGATTTCAATGTTCCAATGCACATTTTCTCTTTTGCATCTTTTCATACTATTGCTGTAGTTTTATTGCAGAAAAATAAGGAAGGTTTTGAGCAGCCTATTGCATTCTTTAGTAAATCTTTGCAGGCTACTGAATTAAACTATGATATCAATCAGAAACAAGCATATGCACTTGTGAAAGCAATGAAGGCTTTCAAGTGTTATTTGATGGGAGCAATTGTTATTTCTTTTGTGCCGAGTGCTGCAGTAAAGGATATCTTTTCATAGCAAGAAGTGTCTGGGAGAAGATGTAGATGGATTAATAGAATTCAAGAGTTTAACATTGATATCCACATTACCAAGTTGGTTAGAGGTCAAGGATTGGAAAAATTAATGGCTCAATCCAATCTTGATGAAAATCAGATAAATCAAGCTAAAGTTGATTACACATGTGACATGGATGATTGTATCTGGTATCAAGATATTATCTTTTATTTAAGAAATATGAAGTGTCCAGTAGGAATGGATGACAATAAGAAGAGGACACTAAAACTATAGGCAATCAAGTATGTAATTATAAAATGCAAGTTATATAAAAGGAATTTGGATTGCATACTTTTGAAATGTGTTGATGAGGCTCAAGTTGACAAATTGTTGAAAGAAATGCATGAGGGGATATGTGGTGGGAATTATATGGGAAAAACTACTGCTAAAAAGATTCTGAGAGCAAGATTCTGGTGGCCCACAATCTTCAAGGATGTTGAACAATTGGTAAGAAAGTGTGATGCTTGTCAAAGATTTTTTGGTAAGCTCAAATTTTTAGGAAATGTACCATTAAGGCCAACTGAAGTGTAGGCCCCTTTCCAACAATGGGGAATGGATTTTATAGGTGAATTCCCAAACAAGTCTAGTGGAGGACACTCTTGGATCTTAGTTGCCACTGATTATTTTACAAAATGGGTAGAGGCTATTCCTACAAGGAATGCAACAAGCAGGGTGGTGATTGATTTCCTATTGAATAATATTGTTACAAAATTTGGTTGTCCTGAAAGGATTGTCAGTGATAATGCAATGTGCTTCAGGTCTACTGAATACAAAAGAATTCTACAAAGGTTTAGGAATTAAGATGTCATACTCCTCACCTTATCATCCTCAAGGAAATGGATAGGTAGAATCAACCAATAACAGTTTGATTAAGATTCTCAAGAGGATTCTTGAAAAGAATAAGAAGGCATGGAATTCAAAATTGCCATTAGCTATATGGGTTGACAAAGTAATTGTGAAAAGGGCAATTGGATGTGCACCATTTGATCTGGTGTATGGAATACATGAGAGGATGCCTCAAAAAAACTTTCTAGAGATGTATAGGTTTGTTAAGTTATATGATGAGGATCTAGAGGATGAAATGTAGTTGAGAATTGATGACTTAGTCAAGATGGATGAAACTAGAAGAGAATCAGCTTCAAAGAATGCTAAGTTGCAGTTGTAGGTCAAGAGTTTGTATGACAAGAAATCAATAGAAAGGAGGTTTGAACCTGATGATTTGGTGTTAATCTAGAATGCCAGATTGGAAGATAAAGGAAAACATGGAAAATTTGATCCAATCCGGTTAGGGCCATATTTGATTCATGAAAAATGGGGACAGGATTCATACATTGTTAAGGAATTAAATGGTGACATTCAAGAGTTGCCAGTTCATGGACAGTTCTTGAAGAAATACTTCAGTTGAAGTAGGTTCCATTCCATGAATAGTAGTCAGGCTTGTATATACTAGCGTGTTTCTTTCTACTTGGTTTTGCCTTAGTTTGTAGGTTTTTGTTGTCTGAATGCTCTTTGTAGTTGTTTTCTAGTAGGTGGTCTACTCTTCCAAAAATTATGAATCCTTTCCATGCCTACGAGAGGCATGCATCCCCAAACAGAGCCACTGTTAGGCCATTTTCCTATCAATGCAAAATATCCTAAGAAAATGGCCTATTTCTTGTGAAAACTCTAATGAAATTATCATGACCACCTGCAAACTTGTTTTAATCTACAAATATGATCCACAAAGTTTCATGGCTTGCACCCTTTGCCTTCAGATAGTTCATGGTGTCCTCAAGCTCCAGTTCAGAGCGCATGTGCTAAAATGCAAAAACCAAGGAGACATTTAAATTTTAAGGTCTGAGAAACATGGCATTTTCCATGCCTAAGGGTTTCAAAATTGCCTAAGTCCAAAACCTTAGTCTGGTATTAACATTGTTATGTTTGAGCATTACTTTTTGGTCATTAAAATTCCCTAATGACGCATGTGCAAAATTGACCCCTTTGAAAGTAACCACTTTACATGTTATACCACTATGTTGTCGAATGGGGTCCCCTTTTTATTTATTTCCTTTAAAGCGTAAGTTTTCCATTAATATTTCCAACTGATTAGCTTTTTGAACTTGTGGCTGTCATTAAATCTTGAGTTCCTGATTGTCAGAATTTATGACATGCGCTTGGTGACACAATGACATCTGTTCAAGTGGGCCCATCTTCAAAACCTTGATGTTGACTAAATATTGGGATTGATCAACAGTTTTCATTATACCGTTGGGTCAAGATAACTATATTTTAATCATTACACTTTAGTGACAAGCATCTGATCAACATCCTTTCTTACATTGCAGTGTTCGACAGTCTTTCTTCCGTGGCAGTTCTTTTATTTGGCACCTATCTTGGGTGACGTAGAGTAGTGGGGCCAGATTTCTTAGACACTTAAAGCTGAGTAGATCTTACGGTTGTTGGTATACCACTGAGATAAGATGCATGATGTTTAAAGCTTGTGGTAGAGCGATAGTCATTCTATCTTGTTTGAAATATATGAAGTAAAAGTGGGTCCACGTGCCGGGAGATGCTGATGTGCTTGTTTCTCATTGGTAGAGATGTTGCTGATGTGGTGAGGTAGTTTTAAAGGGTCTTTTGACTATTATGTCAAATTTTGAAGACTGCCTGATATGTTGGGAAATGAATAAAATTGACGGCCACGATTCAAATTTGCTGATTAACCATTGCTACCCAAAATTTGAATATTTTAAGGGTTTCTCAGTGACAAAAGGACTGAAAATTCAATGTTTTGATGGTCGATCTACATGGTATGACTTTACACTCATTGGTACAATATGGCCTGAGGTATGATTAATTATGGAAAGTGTCTGCACCATGGTAGTGGGTGAAATGGCTACTCAAGTTACGTTGCAGTTGGAGTTGTAGAGGGTAAACATGATGGGTTTCTACTCTCTTGTGTACCAGTCAAGGATTTGGCCATTATTGAAGATCATTCTTGGATTTCTTTTGCTCAGAGATTGCTTGTTTTCCTCCCCTATAGTAAATTCTAATTGAATCTAGTTGGTGGGTTGTTGAAACCGTAATTCTATCCTAGCTATCTGAAGCTTGTTGCATCCCTTCCAGAGGATTCCAAGGTAGCTAGTGAATATATATTGTCAGCTGTTGTATGTAGAAAAGTTGTTGATGATCGCTTGAGCAATTGAACAATGAGAGCTCAAATTGTGACTTTTATTTCCTTAGTATTTTGTCATTCTGCAATGTATTGATTTTGATATTTTAATGAGAATGCACTTGAATCCCGGTCTTAAACTTATGTATGTCTTCTTATTCTAATCCTGCATTCTTATATATTAATGTCGCAAAGTGAGTTAGTATATGGTATAAAAAGTATATTGTGAAATTGTCTTTGAGTTCTTGCCAAAGTCAGGATTAAATCCTTAAAGGTAATTTCAGAGAATCCATGGTTAAATGAGAATTTGATGTCTAGGTATAAGATTTGAGAGGAATAATAGGCAAAGCACTTATTCTAGGTTCGGGTGGGTTGGAGTTAGGATCTTAGTTGATATATGTTGCTGTTGACTCTGTACCCTAGGGTAAGACACTGATCTATTCCCTGGAAGCAATTCATCATCATCAATCACAAATATAAATGATAAAATCTTTAAATCAGTTTGTAAAGAGTATGAATGCATAATATTTGGTGACTCCTTTCAAGAAGTGAGTCAAGGGTATACTCACTTGAGTATTAGACTCAAAGTGTAGGAGGATCCTTGTTGATCCTTGTTAATTGGCCCTTTTCCTTTCAGATTTTGGAGGGGTGATAGAGTCAGTGACAATATATGTCAAATCAAAGTATAAATCTACAAGTGGAAAGAAAAGGAACCAACAAAAGCAAATGGAAGATAGAAGTTTGGAAGAGGTGGAAAGAAATGGATAGAAGAAAGAGGATTTGCCTCAAGAAAGAGAATGCCCTGAAATCAATCAATTGTTTAAGATAGAAAATTTTGATTGAGATCACGAAAGAAGATAAGGAAATGAAGATCAAAACATGACCATAGTTGATTTAAAGTCCAAAAGAAAGATGAAGGAAAACCCTCTCAAACTCATAATGCAACCTAAAAATGCAAATTAACATGAAGTCTAACAATGCAAGCTACTTGAAAATGCAAAGGTGTACTTGCAATAGAGAAATTATAACATAGGATTTTGTGCTCATCATTCATTAGAGAATGTTAAGGAGCTTATTTTCATCATGTGGCCATTATTAACGGACATTGAAAAATCACACAATCATCACTAGTCACAAGTACAACTATGAAAATATGAATGTGATTTATATCGGATTAGAATGTGGAAAGTTTCTAACATAAGCATCAAAGACATAAAGGTCAAGATGACTTCGATGTTAGCTTACCCAATTTAATATAGCAAAACCATACTCGCATCAAAGCATAGATGTCGGGATGACCATAAAAATGATTGTGCAAAAATAGTCAAGGATGATGCCTCAAATCTCCTAAGTGTTTCAAGGGAATAACAAGAGACACTCCAAAGTTTCAAGCCCACACCCACAAGTAGAAAGTAATTAAAAACATGCCCCATGCCCCAAGTCATCTAGCTATGCATCCCGGAGAGACTTATTAGACAAGGACACTCAACAAAAATCAATAACAGTCAGGACACAAAGAAAATATCATGACATAGCTCAAGCATTAAGTGTTGTGTTTAAAAATTTAAGTGTGTTAACTGATACTGAGTTCCAAGGATAAGGATTGAATGCTTGAAATCAGGTAAGATCACATGACAAAACTAGGTAAGACCAAACCGATAAGTGTTGAAAAACACTCGATGTTAGGGGTTGTGTTGAAAAACACTTTTGGGGGGGTGTTGAAAAACACCGTTTGCGAGGTTTCATAAAGACTAATGCATCCAAGAGAGAAAAGATAACATAGTTATACCCCCTAGACAAGGAAAAATACCAATTCCAAACCAAGACAATAAGGACAAGGCATGATGGAGAAAGGTTAAGTGTTGAGGACGCGTGCTAAGAAAAAAGGGTGCAAAGGCCTCAAGTAGCGCCCGTTTCCAGGTTTTCACCACTTGGATTTTATTGAAAAAAAAATTATTTTATTTTTTTTAAGGACATTTTATAATTTTTTTGTATTTTTGCTACCAAAGCGCCTGTTTCCAAGTTTTCACCAAGGCACTTTTTCTATTTTTTTTGAATTTTTTGTATTTTTTTTTATATTTTTGGAATATATAATTTTTTTTAGATACATCAAAATGCCTATTGCTAGGTTTTCACTAAGATGATCATTTTTTTAGGACATTTTCTGATTTTTAGAATTTTTAGACAATATATCATTTTTTGGATTTTTTCAGGAGCAATAAGTATGTACAAAAGGTGCCCCCAGACATATTGGGCATCAAATTTCCAAGAAAGATCACATCGTGTAGTCCCAATGTCTAGCAAGGTCGAGAACAAGAGGGATTAGCAAGATGGTGGAAGAAATGGAAGACAAGAGAATGAAGGAGAATGAAGGGAAAAAATCCTCAAGGGCAAACTCCTCAAGAGTACCCAAGGTAGGAAAAAATTGTGATGTTAAGAACATTTGGAAAAGAAATGAAAGGCCAGTATAGGATAAGTCACAAAAGTGTAATGCAAAAGAAGGAAAGGATGCAGTCCAAAGGAGTAGACATGTCATGAGGCTTCATAGCATCATGTTTTATTCTTTTTTATTAGATCAAGACCAAAGGGGAAAGGGATAGCGAAAGGCTAGAATGAATGGTGGAAAATAAATATGAAAGCTAAACATGAATGGAATGAAAGAAAGATCATCATAAGATAGCTCACAAGATAGCCAAATGTTCATGTATAGGTCAACATTATCAAGATCAAAGACAAAAGGTGGAATGGATGAAATATGAAGAACTACACATGAAGCCTGATTGCTAGGTTCTCATCATGGTACTTATCTAAGGCACCACAAGGGAGTATTTTTCACCATAGGATGAATTTATTTCTCTTTACTTTTTCTACCAAGGCTCCTATTTCTAGGTTTCCACCAAGGCACATTTTCATTTTTTTAATTTTCTTTTTTGTTTTCTTTTTTAATTTTTCTATTTTTAAAATTTTTTTGGAAGAAGGAAAGATTTTTAGATAATTCTCCTTGAAACGATAAACTATGATATGCCAAGGATTCAAAATGATATGCTAAAACATGTTGATAGGGAAAGGAAGATGAAAGACAAAAATGGAGGATAAGGTTTTATGTAAAGCGAGTGAGGTTGGAAGATATGAGGAATAGGAAAATGACGAAGGAGGATAGAATGTAGAAGGATAATGAATGGAAGGATTGTGAAAGGGTAGATGGAAAGGAAGGAAATATCAATATCAACACACACCTTGAAGGGTGGTGAGAGGATGGAGGAAACATGAATGAAGGAATATGTGAATGAATATGGTGAATGGATAGTAGAGGTTATGGTTTAGGCACATGGAATGGAAGAATATTTTTTGAAGAAGATGAAGTGGAAGCCTTTGGAAGCTTGAATGTCAACTTCACTTGTTTCTCAAAATCAGACTCTTTCAAGAGAGACTTTGTAATCCATATAGTCATAGGCTTTTCATTTCTTTTTGATGATTTAGAGAAAATATCTTCAATGATGGATTTTGGAAACCATACTTGTCTTGTATTTTTCTTCTTAGATATCTCTTTTGACTTTATGCCTCCATGTCGATTAGAGGAGACATGGTGATCATTTTTTTTAATGGATTCTTGTATTGCTTCTTTTTCTTGTATTGAACATTCAAGTTACTTCCAAAAGACTTGAGACTTGTTGAAGAAGAAGGAGGATATGACTGGTTTAGATGGGTGGGTGGATGAAAATGAGTCAAGGGTATGCATCTATGTTGATCTTGAGGAAAGATAGGAGATGAAGGGACGTAAGGACCCAAGATGGATGATGAACTAGGAGAGTTAGGAGGGGAAAGTGAAGGGACATAAGGGCCCAAGATGGAAGGAAGATGTGAAGCCCTTAGTATTGGTGGAGGAGGTCCAAGGATGGACGTGGAAGATACAAAAGGATAATCAATAAGTTCATCAACATCTATATGACAACCAAGGACATCAACATATTTAGAATGAGCATTAGGATTTGCAATAGGATCATGAACATATTGAATAGGAGAAACTTATTTGATAGGATTGTTCAAAGCTTGAAAAGACTTAGGAAGAGTAGAAAGTGGAAGCGAACATGGAGTGGTGGAAAAAGAAGATGGAAGATTTGGATCTTCACAAGGAGCTTTGGATAGCATAAGTGTATAATTTTTCTCTTGATATTCAATAGGCTTAACACTAGAAGTAACAACACTATGTTTAATAACCTTAATGGAAGTATCATCTTTGGAAAGCGCAAGTGTAGTAAGGTTATTTTGATTATCAATAAGCTCAACAGTGTAAGTAGTAGCTTGATCTTGCTTAGGAGAAGACTTAAGACATGGTGGAATGAATGAGAAAGGGTGTGTAGGATCAAAAGAAGCATGAAATGGATAAGAGAAATCATAAAAAGGATTGGATGACATGGAGGGTTCTTCATCTTGATCTTTCTTTATGTTCTTTTATTTATCATTTTTAGAGTCCTCTTGACATGGAGCCACTTCTAAGGACAAGAAAGCATGTTAGAATTTTATGGAACACTTTGGAAGAGATGGTGATGGACTAGCTGAAGTAGGAATTATAGCGTATAAAGGCTTAGGCTCTTTAGGTTTAGCATTATTGAAAGTATTTGCAGCCAAGTGAAGGTTAGCTTGAGTTTCTTTAAGAGGTAGCCCTTGAGGACAACTATAGGGAACCGCATGAAAAGTATTAGGACCTTTGTTGGATGAAGGATTTGTGAAAGATTTGAAATACTTGGAAGCTTTAGGAAATGTATGGGTATTTGAGGAAGTAGGGGATGGAAGGGAACCATCACAAGACAAATATCCATCATTAACATAATCTTTCTTGAGAGTGTAATCTTTATTTTCAACATGAGAGTTATTAGAGGAGAGATTCTTATAGTATTTACATTTATAATCAGTGTGGAAAGCTTTCTCTTCCTCAATAGAAGTAGATGTATCATCTAGGTATTGTTCACAAGAATCATCAAAGTCTCTTTCAAAATCAAAATCATATGAATCACCATCATGATATATCCAATGTGACAACCCATTTCCAGTAAGCACGAGCACATTACTAGGAGGACTCTTAGGAATAGAGGTCTTAAAGGTATCACTACATTGTCCATCATAATAGTCATCAAAGATGGGTGTGTCACTCTTTGTGGAAGAGGTATCACAAGGATTTTCACATTTCTCATTATGGTATGTCTTGAGAAGAGAAGTAACACTCTTGGGAGAAGTAGAAGAGGAACAAGATCATCAAGAAGAGGAAAGTGAAGACCTAGTGGAGGAAGAAGATTTGGATAATGAGGAATGTGAATAATGTCTAGAAGATTCATGGTAAGACTTGGAAGATGAGGAAGGATGAGAAGACTTAAAAATGAAAAATGTTTGGAAGAAGGGGCTCATGATAGGATCATGCGTATGATCCTAGCTAAGGTGTCTGATTCAATCAATTTCTCTTTTATTTTTGTCATAAATTTATTACCCATGTGATTTTTGGAGGAATAATAATCTTCAAATTGAGAAATGAGTTCGAGATCATCTATTTTCAAGAGAGGTTCCATAACAAGATAGTTAAAATTCATGGTTTTGGAAGAGGAGGAATCAAGGATGGAAGTGACAGAAGAGATGAATAAAAGAAGGTAGAATAGATAATAAGAGGAAAAGAATCAAGAAGACATGAAGAGTTTAGGAAGAAGAGGAAGAAGCGTGAAGGAAGAAAAGAAAGGATGGAAATGGGAGACTAGGAAGACATGGGAGATGTGGAAGAAAGAAGACCAAGAGTCATTTTGTGAAACTTGATACCATTTAAGTTCATTTGGATGTTGAGAAACATTTCATAGCACTTTTGGGGAGATCTTTGAAGTTTTTATCACTCAGGAACTCAAATTTATTTGTTTAATGTGACCAACTAGATGCATTAATAGATTTTTATCACTAATCAGGCATGCAAGACAAGAATCAGGGAGTTCAAGAAAACAATTATCTTCAAACAATGAGCAAAGGACAAAGCAACCTTGGACATGAACAAGAATAGTGATGTAGTATTCTACTCCCTAAAGATGCTATTTGTGTATGTTCTCAAAATGTTTTTCAGTCACGCACATAGTCCTACAAAGAAAAATTTGGTTGCACTATGGTTCATAGTAATGGTCAACTCTGCAACTTTTGCAATCTCAAGAGGGAGAACTCCAATCTAGGTGCACTAGGGTTTTGACATATTCTAATAATTTAATTAATCGAAGATGTTGAGGAGATCTGACAGCCCAACAAGAAACTACACCCATGGAGATTTTTTCCACAAGGACATTTATATAGTGGTTATTGCTACCATGATGAAAATGGCTATTAGAGCTTGAGGTTCTGTCCACATGGTTGACCCAATAAAGGGAATGTCCACTATGGTTAACCCTCTCTAAAAAGGTGACTCACAAAAAGGACCACATGGGGACTTAGTTTAGATTCAAGGATTTGAGTTTCTGATGATACCCAAAAAGGGAAAAAAGCATAATCCTCTAGCCTCTTCACTTCACCCAAATATAGCAATAAAATTTATTAACATGCTAAGACTGAAATCACCTCACCAAGGTTCATGATGTCAACAACAATGTCTACCGAGCTCTCTATGGGGGTCCAAGAGAGAACGTACTGATAAAAGTTGAGGACTAAACCAAGTAAGACCGTGAGATAATAACAATATCCTCCCTACCTACAAGGGATTATATTGTCAAGAAGAGCTTTGCATGTAAGAAAAGTGAATGAAGTCCACTCTCTCAAGAATGCCACAAATAGTGTTCATAGGGCCTAATTACTATGTGAGACATATATGTAAGAAAGAAAATCTAGATTCATTATCTCCTTTATAGAAAAATTGAAGTGTGATCTATGAAAGCAATAAACACTAAAGCAAGACATATGAGAGATTCATTTTTTTAATTCCAAAATCTAAGTTTTATAGAGATGTAACAAAATACCTCAAGTCCAAAGCAATGCGCTTAGTAGATTTTACCTTGTTTTTATTTTTGTTGAGCTTTTCTATGCAAGCAAGCCACAAACTCTCCAACAAGAAAACAAGATATGCAATGTATATCTAGCTTATGAAAACCCTAAGGTTATATCTAAAAATCAATTGTTAAGAGCAATAATAGCCAACAAATAATCCAAATGACAACTCATATCATGCATTGAACCATGAAAAATAAGTGCACATTCATCACAAAATTTTAGTTTTTTTGCATTTGACCTAGTCAACAAGATCTGATTTTTTTGGTATGATTTCAGCCACAAAAATAGAAATGCAAAATAGAGATCCCTACTAAAAAAATAAAGAGCTTTCTGAAAATGTAAAAATTTCATAAAAATCTCTTCATCTATGCCCTAGAGACCCATTTTACAAAAACAAACCAATTTTTGTAAATCGACTATTTGAGCTATGATATTGAATCCAAATTTAAAACATAAAAAATGGACCCCCTATAGAATTTAAAGATCTTTCCGAAAATGTAAAATTTTTTGAAAAATATGTTGATTTGCACTAAAAATTAATTTTTTATGAAAAATAAAGAAAAAATTATAAAAAATTCAAAATACCTTGGAAAATTTTGAATTTTTTACTGAAGATTCTTTGATATGTCACTAACTTGCAAAAAAATGTCAGACCGAAACTCGAAGCTGTTTGGGAGATATGATCAAATTTTGAAAAATATAGGGTTTTAGTCTCCAAGCAAATCTGCCAAGGGGGTTAGCTCCAAAAAATAACCAAAACCAACATGTAAAGGTGGGTTGCCCTATGGTGGGTGCCAAAAAATGTGTGCTAAAATGTTGACACACTTCTATGAGTCATTATATCCAAGATTGCTCAAGAATGAGGTCTCAAATGGAAACTCATAGCTCTCTATTCATGGAGTGCAAGGGTTTATGATGAAGGCCCACATCTTAGAACTAGTTTGTGTCCATGCAAGTATACCATAAAATGAGAGATTCAAAGAGGAAAAGAAAGAATGCTAGTCTCCATGATCATCAAATATGTATGCAAATGAAAATGAAAGCTATTCTATATGATAACAATGCATGAAAGGAAACTAATCTATGAAAGGAAATGTTTATGCAAGATTATTCTATGAAAGGAAATATGAATCTAATCTAATATGCAAGTGCAAGATTAATCTAAATGGATTGCCATTTGGCATGAGAGAAGAAGACAAGAAAAGAGAAGTTGCAATGTTCAAGCTCAAGTGCTCAAATTCTCCTCCAAAATCACTCTCCAAACCTGCATAACAATAACATAAATCTTGATCTCTAAAATCTCCATTCATAAATGAGAAGGAGAGGGCTCCCTATAAAGGATTTTAGAAATGAATGGAAGGTCAAGATTAAGAGGCAAAAAAAAATGAGCAATGGTGGAGATTAAATCTTGGTTGATCCATGTGCTCAAGATTCTCAAGAGGCAAAATCAATGGACATGGTTAAGAGGCAAAAAGAAGTGTGGAAGAGATTAAGAGGCAAAAGGAGATTCCATTCATCTTGAAAAGTGTGCATTCAATGTGTAGACAAAAAGTCTTTTTATTTTTATTTTTATTTTATTATTTATTTATTATTTTTAGCAAAGTGGTTTCCATTATTTAATTAAAAGATTTTTTATTTATTTAAAAGAGATTTGTTCTTTTAATTAAATGTGGCTTAGGATAAAGTGATTTTATTATTTAATTAAAAAAAAAAATTATTTAATTAAAAGGGATTTTGTTCTCTTAATTAAATAGAACTTAGGATAGAATGATCAAACTTTAGGAAATATTTGAAATATTTGAATTAATTACGATTTGATCAAGGAAATTAATTTGAATAAAAATATTGCAAAGCATTGATTCGGGAAATTGTTAAATTGATGAATGAGGGTCCAAAGTCTAGGCGACCATTTTAGGGTGCATACAACATTATGGTTGTAATGGAGCCTTGCATGTTTATATTTATGTTGTAGATATATGTATAATACTATATTCATAGACGCAGAGTCAGATATGCAGTACAGGTTGAGTTATGAAGTCTTTAGTTGATAGTCTCAAGTTCCTGAGTTTATCTGGTAGAGCCAACATTGATTTTATTGTAGTAGTTACGCATATCAGTTTGATATGCATTCTTGGATTAGTTTTTGTAGAAGAGTTAAGAATGTTTGGTTAAGAGTGCATGACATAATTCAGCATGAGAAGAAAGTATCAATTAATTTGGTGGAGCTGACAGTGTGAAGTGATGCATCTACCCATATTAGTGTGCTTAGTATAGCTAACTGAGATATTATTGGAGAGTTGTATTGTTTCTCTAGTATGATTTCAAGATGGTTCTAATAGGCTGACTTGATTATATCATTTAGAGAAAAGATATTTATAGGCAGTCATTTGTGATTTCTTAGTATGGCAGATAGTTGAAAGAGAATAGCATAGCAAAAGGTGCAAAGTATTGAGCCACCAGTAGAAGGTCTATGTGACAAAGTAGAGAGTGTATGCTATCCATTAGAATTGATCAAGACAACAAGTCTACTCCCAGTTCACCAAGATCCATATATAGTGTGTATCTATCAAACATAAGGTTGCAACCTTCACCCCTTTGAGTAGTGTACTCCTGAATAGTGTGTCCTCACCCCTAACAGCATTAATTGTAAAAGACTCCTAGCAAGGTCCGACCCTTGACCAGGTCACTATAATTAATGCATTGTAAAGATCAACTCCTAACAAGGTTGTAAGATCTTCTAACATGGATCATAATATTCCAATGTAGTTTATAGTGGGTGCTAATTCCCACTGGGGTTCTTACCTATTTGGGTTTCTCCGTAACCAAAATTATGGTGTTGTGTTTAGTGTTGTTATATTGTATATATGCTTAATGTTCTTCTATACTTAATTGGAAAAAAAATTGAATCTTGCAGATAACTGAATAACCCCCCCCCCCCTCCCAGTTATCTCTTGGGACTATTCCTAACATTAACTAAGCATGTAATCACTGACACAATTTGTATTGACCGAGTGAAAGAAACAAATAAAGTTTTATAATAGCTGATTGAATTGATGAGCTAGACAATTAGTTATGATTCCAAGGTAGAAGATAAAGTTTGTTATGATGATCCAATTGCTAAAAAAATTTAAGATTGATCGAATGAAGAAGATTGAAATGTGTTAATGACACAACTGTCGAGGAAGGTTAACATGGAAAAATGAATGATGTAGATTAAGAGGCAAAAGCTAATGGATGAGAAAAAAATATTTTATGTTGTCTATATAAAGAGACATGATACTCATTATTGAGTCTAAGATTATTGATACTATAGGATAATTGGTGTGAAACAACTACTTTCATGCACCACTAATCAAATTGGTTGATGACAAAACCAAGTTAAACTACAGACATTATCGAGCATCAGAGAAGCATACATCGAGTGGAATGAAGTTGGAGGATATGAAGGATTGAATTGTTTATTGATCAGAGGAGGTATTTTGAGCTTATCTTAGATTTAAAAATCTCTAAATCTTAGTTGTATTTGAATCAAATCATTAGTGTATCAGTTTAACCATTGTTACAATAAAATCTCTTAACTGGGTGAGACTTCACAGTCTTTTTGTATTTCAATATGACATTCAATGAATGTTGATTTTTTTCTTGTTGACCCCATAGTGAATGTTAGTCAAGGGAGAACTATTAGTGATAAATCCTCTAACCAAGTCAAAATTTACAGTTTTTTTTTAACCTTTAACAGGGTTGGCTCCTAACTGAGCTCACTTCAGAAGAGTGAATTATTTTGGGTTACTAGTCTGAGGTGGTTTTTCCCCTAACAGGGTTTCCATATTAAAAATCTATGTGTTATCTGTGTATGATGTGTTGAATTGTTATTTTCTTTAAACATTTCATAACTAGATAGATCGGTAAATACAGTAATTAATTTACTATCAATTAGTAGATGAAGAGAAAGATATTGTTGATATTTTACTGAGTTGATTATTTGATTAAATTTTTTTAATATATACATCTAATAAATTTGGTACTGAAGGATAATTGTACTTCACTGATTCACCCCCCCTCTTAGTTATCTAAGAAAAAATACAAAAAAAAATTTCTATAGCATGAAAACCATACCATAGGTTCATATGTTATCAACTAATATCATAAAATATTTTGTATTTGTATCTCCATTGTGTATTTTTTGTTTTATCTTTTTACACCATCATTGTCATATATGATGCATTGGTAGAGTTACAATGGTTGTCAAATTTGAAAAAACACATTTTAAAATATTTTTGATCTATTTATTGTCCCTCAGTCATTTAGATGCAATGGGGATGGTTACACCCATATTTTAATTGTTTAACCACTAATTTGCATGTGAAGCCACCACTCCTCTTTGTCTTACCTATGCAACTCAAATGACACCCATTCAATGGTTATCTAGTAATGTTTCCACTAGCTCACCAGCAAGAAATGATATTCTTATCTTACATAATACTCTAATAACCCAAGTAATATAGCTTAAATCCTCTACTCACATGGTATCCAAACTAGCATGCCATCCCACAACCAAAATGATGAATGGATACCCTTCTTATGCCTCAAAGGAGATATTCTCTTATAGGCATAATTTTTCCTAGGGTTTCATATTTTTAAGTTCATATAATTGTTGGAAAGCTAGCTCTATATGCTACACAATGTATAAGATATATTTAGAGATTATAATACTTTTTAATATTTTTGTTTATGTCTATAGGGGAGAGGGACGAGTAGTCATGAGGGCTAACTTCGTCAACATCTAGTCGTTGCATGGAATATCATAAGGCCTTCATTATTTTTGGAGAAATGTAAAATGGACACTTAACCACATACACCTAAGGTTTGAAGGTGTGACTCATTACACAACTCATTAAAATAGCACGCCTAGTCAAACATGGACCCAAAAAATGATATTTTAAAGATATGACCAAAGCTTAATCTAAAAATCCCTAGTAATTGAATTTAAAAACGTCATCTATTATTCATCAAATATTGTATTTCTATATAAAATATGACATATATACAACTTAAATAGACCAAATACCTATTAGTAAGCACAAATATTTATTATATCTAACTTTTATATCCAACACGAAAGCAACAATAGTTGAACACAAAAAAATATTTTATTGTTATAAAAATAACATATTATTATATAAAATATAACTTATATCCAACACAAAGGGACCAATAGTTCAACAGTAAATCATTTTGACAATCTCACAAATTTAATTGGAAAATACAAGGCATTTGTTGTGTTTACCTTTTATATTTATGATAAGATAAATTGTTAATATGAAATAATCCAATGAATATGCATTGCTAACCCAATAGTTCTACACATAAAAATAGTATTTGTATACTAAGATAACTCTTAGGAATGGGAACACTGAGAAGGGGTGGGGAGTGAATCAGTGTTCACTATATTTTAACTTTTCTCTTTAATCTTTATACTGTACTTAAATGCTTAAGTACTGAATTAAACATTCACATAAACATGAAACATGAAATCAACACGACACCAATATGGTTATAGGGAAACCCAAATAGGTAAAAACCCCGGTGGGAATTGACACCCACTAATATTCTGCACTAGTGTTTTGTGAACCTTGTTAGAAGATCCTTAACCCTATTAGGAGTGCACTTTACAATGCTTTAAGTACAGTAGACCTTGTTAAGGGTCAGACCCTATTAGGAGTTTTTTACAATAGTCCCTATTAGGGGAGTGGATGCACTATCCTAGAGATCACTTCTCAAGTGGTGAAGGTTACAACCTTTTGATCTCAGATACACACTATATCTGTAGGATGAATTGTCACTGTGACACTGCTTGTCAGATCAGTTCCTTTGATGCACTAATGCTTTGACCTCTTGCAAAGCTCTAATACATCTTATACTCTCTTCACACACTTCTGATCTACTTATCACAACTCTCTATCAACTTCCATACTAAATACAATGGGTGCATCTTATATTTATACATGCATACAAAATAAACAACTAGGTCGGCCCTTAGACCTATTACATACAATGCTTCCAAATGAATTGGCTTAAGTGTGCTTACAAAAAAACAAGTATACATGTCAAAAACCTAAATATAATAGGCACACATACTTTACCACAATACATTATATTCACAAACAAAAATACTAACTTTCGGCTTCATGCTCTGTTCTTCTTTGGCACTCACTGGCTATGAAACTTCAACTTATTGTAACTTTCTCATCCTTGCACATATGATCATGCGCTCATAGAATAAGCATGAATATAGTCCAATCAACTTAACTTCCTATGCACATACTATAATTAGGTCATATGCATGTGTGTTGATGCTCTGAGCTACAGGAACTTTGTACATTGTCCAATCTTCAACACTTAACTAATTTATGATCTTCTCTTTAAGTGCGTTGACTCCAAACTACTATATGACTTTGTTTCCATAATGACAACACTATATCAAGTCATATACATCAATATAGCCAACTTTCCAACAATCACCCCCTTTGTCATTGATGGCAACAAAGGAATGTGGCCAAGTTGCTAACTGTCCTTAATACAAAAAAAAATTGTTCTCTATACATATACTTATATCTCCCTATACATATTATAATTCATATTCTATACACAACTCCCCCTTTGACATTAATGACAAAGGTGTTCCAAAAACTATATCTACATGTACTTATTGAGGGAAAAGATCCACATATGTAACCTTTAGGTTCTAGATCTCCTTCTTCCAAAATGAGATCAAAGAGTTTACTATCTGGAGATGGGCGCATAATGCATACTGAAGCTTCTCCATCTTCTTAAAATCTATGGAATGACCTTGATCATATGTCACCATAGTGGCATCAATCTCCTTGATATTCTTATTTAGAATGTCTAGTGAGGGCACAAGAGAATTCCTCAAATGAGTCTATCTAGCCCTTAACTTTGTCATCTCTTTTTTTGCCTTCTCAATTTTGTCTATATAACTTTGGTAGACATTATTGCACATGTTCACATCTGTGGATGTGTCTTTCACTGAACTCTTCACTTGCTCAATCATACCTTCTACCTCTTTTATTTTCTTAAAATGAACATCAGTAAGCTTATCTTGATCCATGCATTCTACAATTATTCTTCTTCCTTGATCTGAAAATTCTTTCAAGGATGCTTGACCATTCTTGAGGGAACTGAGGTCAAGTGCAAATTTATTGATCAATTCATTCAATCCCTTCTTCAGATACTTTTCTTCTGCAACTAGGGATGTAGATTCTTAAAGGCTTGAGAAATTGCTTTTGAAATGTGAGATGACTATACTCACATCATCAACTGAGTGTATCTTCTGGCAACATATTGTTCAAAATGTTTACTAATTCTGCCAGGAGGGGATTCCTCATTACTTTCTTTTCTTTGGTTTTCTCCATAGCAAAGACGTTGAGCTAAATCAGGTCTTCTTCTCTCCATGAGTCCAAACTAGATGTGTCAGGTGTCAAACTTGACAACAATGTTCCTGAAGGAGTGATGGGAGTGCTATCCATCACTTCTTGCTCTATTGACATTTCATCCTTTTTCTCAATTTTTATCTTTTCTTCTTCTTTCGTTTCTTCCTCTTTTTCTATTTCTTTTTCTTCCATCTTTTCTTCTTCTTTCTCATCATCAATCAATACTTCTTCTTGATGAGTGGGAGGTGTTTTGTTGCATAACATTTCAGCTTCTTGTGTGATCACAAAAGCTTCTTCAAACTTTTCCAACTCAGTGTTAGTGTCTATCATGGCTATCTCAACATTATCAATGATAATGGTGCTATCCTTGAGTGACTATGTCATGGGTGCAGACTTATCTAACCTTGTTTGTGCTTCCATTTTAAGTGTTGAATCCTGAGGACCTATAGATTGTATATTGGAGGTCTCTGTTGCTTTTTCTTGCTCACTAGGTTCTTGAGTGATGGGCACAGACATAGGTTTCATGTGCTGCTCTAAGAATACCTTCTCAAAGGCCTTCTTTGTTTCCTTAGATATCATCTCATAGTCTTTTTTCATGAGGTGTATTGTATTCATCTTTGTCCTTAAGTGTGGCTTCACCAAATTCAATAATAGTGACTTTTCTTCAAGATAACATACTGTAAGTGTGGAATCAAGAGTTTGTTCCTTTATTCTAAGGTCTTCTTTAGTGGCTTGTATCTTCAAGGTATCCATAATCTCCCATACCTTATCTAGGATTGTTGTCTTCAATTCTAGAACTATCTTCTTGAACTTTATCCTGTGTTTGATCAGCATGTCATGAATCTCTAACTTATCAATTTCATGATATTTGTCATAGAACTTGGCTATCTGATCTAGCCTTCCTTCTTCTACAACTCTAGTCCTTAACACTTGAAGACTAGGTAATAATCCTACTTCTGGAGGTGACTGTACATTTTTCAATTTGCTTCTTGTGGCTGCACTTATAGCTAAAGGGTGATTTGTGGTGGTTTGTTTTCTCCTCTTGGGCATCTTAGGAGATGCATCTGTGGATTCAATATCAACTATAATAGTGGGCACATGGTTGATATCATCAATTTTACCCTGTTTATCCTTTAGATCACTAGTCTTCTCAATCTTTACCTTTTTCATCTTAGGATCATCAGACTTAGCTTCTAATGTGGATGCGCTCTCAATTTCCAATGCAATCTTTTCTTCCCTTGCTTTGTCTAGGTCTGCTTGTGTTACTCCATGAATTCTAAGTATCTCAGATGTAATCTTAGAGGCTTTCCTCTTAGTTGCTATTTTTTTTAATTTAGCATCTACTTCTCTTGTCTTCTCCTCATAAGTTCCCCACCTAGGTTCATTAGGATCTTTGGGGGCTGAAATTAGAACCTATGCATATGCTTCAAGGACTTTTTCCTCTACCTCATAACCAAGTGGATGAATCCACTTAGTTCTTGGCTTAGCAACTTCCATACAAGTTGTGTCTATCTCTACCATAAAGAAAATAGTATCCTTATACTTTTCCATAATGCTTTCTGGAATTCTATACCTCATTTGCATCTTGACCCTGAAGGTCTTCAACTCCAATGTTATATAATCTCTCAATGTGCTCTCAGTGGATGCTTTGTTAGATATCTATGGCATGGTTGGAATAGACTTGTCTAAATACAAATCTGATACTCTCCCAACAATATGAAGGTACATGTAAATGATCAATGAACCAAACTTAAATATCTTGGTTTTGTCATGCTTGATTGCCTTGATTTTATCAATCAACTGTGTGCACAAGATCTCACACAAGTTGAACTCAACATCTTCCTTTACAATTCGAATGGATGCTAGAATTGTGCCTGCAGACAAACTATTCACCCTACTGGTATGATAAAACCTATATCCAAGTATCATAGACATCGATTTGATGTTAGCTTGCTCAATAGGCTCAATAGTCATCCCACGCCTATCACTCCTTGACTTACAAGTTTGCTCAACAATTTTCCTGACATCCTTGCCCACAGAAGGATGGTTCCTATCCTAGAAAGGCCTATCATCTCATGTATTAGGTCATAGGTGATTCTTACTAGCACATCACCTATCCAAAACAAATCATCATGAATTCTGCTCAATAGTATCGTAATCCATTCAGTCTCATAAAATTCATATGTCATAGCATACTCAATTATAGGGTGATCATTCCACTTGACATATTCATCCATGAATGTTTTATTTGGTTTCAACATGGTATCCATGTGTGCCCTTAACCTATCCAACCCTACCGGTTCTTTCTTGCAGTAGATGTAAGCCCTAATGTCTTTCACATGCATGGCACCCATAGGCGTGTAGGAGAATGCTCCCTCTAAGTCATCTAGGGTTGATTTAAATGGATGTTTCTTAAATACATATCTCTTCTTCTCTACAACATCAAAAACTATAGGAGTGGCCATGACTTACTTGTTTAATCACTTTCCAACTGATCTCTGAGATAGTCTGAAGACTACTGAATTGACATAATGAACTAGGGTTTCTGCAACTGACCAAATGCACTGCTAATCACTACAAATCACTAATAGATCAATTTGCAAGTCTTCACAATAACTTCTAAGGCTCTTTCAACTCTCCTATCACTCTGAATTTGAATGCAATGAGTAATCAAAAAACTTTGTGTACTTAAAGTGAAAATTCCGCCATTAATGCTTGCCATGTAAACTAGGTTGTCACTTAAACATTTCCAACTTGAGTTTTGTTAACAATCAGTATGTGTGCTCTTTCACAAAGGCTCCTTTATACTAAAAAATCTTAATTCCAAAGGTGCATACTCTGAGAGTGATTATACCATCCACGCAATGGTCTAGAGCTAAATTAGCTCCCCCTATGACCCTGAGGGCCATTCATCTAGATGTAGAGGGTGCATCCACTATGGATGCATCCAATACATTCTCATCAACTTTGTCCTTCTTTCCTTTTGACCAAATCAAGCTCACATCCTCTGAGGCTTTCACAAACTTGACTTCTCCTTCAGGATCCAAAACTGGTTCTTCGGCCTTTTTAGGGCTTGCGTGACCTTGCGTCCTTGATCTACAGAACTTTGAGATATGTCCAACCTTGTTATAAGAGTGAAAAATGACTGGAGGTCTTAAATTCCTTGGTGCATTGACATGAGTCACCAATCTACATTTTCTCACTGAGTGACCATTATAGTTACATATCTAACATGTAACATTCTGAGAACTTCTTGTGTTTATTTGATTCTAACTTCTTAGATCATGCTGAATCCTATTCTTCTTACTAGTCTTGCAATTTATAGCTCTATGACCAAATTTATTGCATGAATAACATTAACCATTAAAAGGTCTTACCTCTGTATAGTTCCTTGCAATGTGTCCATGCTTGTTACATGAAAAAAAAGTGCGTTCTACTTGCTTGTGCTCATTCTTAGGTGGTCCAATATTGTCTTTGGTTTGATCTTCAGTATCCTTAGCATCAGTAGAGTCCTTTTGTGAGTCCTTTCTTTCTCGCATGTTGTCAATACAATTTTGTGCTTTATTGTATCCAATACAGCTAGTATCTCCTTTAGCTCTTCTTGCATACAACTGAGATTCTATCAAATCGGAATTGGTGTGAAATTTGTCAATATGATTCTTTTCTTCTTTCAATTCAAACTCCAAGCTTTCTTTTCTATTCCTTAGTTCCAATATTTCCTTGTTTTCTTGCCTTAGTTCTTCATTGAGTTGAAGGTTATCTTTGACTTGTTCATTGTAGACTTCTTGATTGTTGATCAACTTATCATCAAATTCTTCCAGTAGTTCTTGTATAGATGCATTTTCTTCATTCATCTTCTTGACCTTTGCTCCTAGATCACAACTAGAGCATTCTTTCAAATCCTTTCTTATCCTTTTGATAACCAATTATGCATCACTGACTTTTTCTTTTAGTTCTTCAATTTCTCTCTCTGATTTGTCCAGATCTTCAAGAGAAGCTTCAAGATTTCTTTTCAGATGTTTCATTTCTTCTTTTTCGATGATCTCCTCAAGTGGTTAAACTTATATGCTAAGGACCAGAGCTCTGATACCAATTGTTAGGAATCGGAACACTGAGAGGGGGGGAGTGAATCAGTGTTCACTATATTTTAAATTTTCTCTTTAATTTTTATACTGAACTTAAATGCTTAAGTATTGAATTAAACATGAAACATGAAATCAACACATGACACCAATATGGTTATGGGGAAACCCAAATAGGTAAAAACCCCGATGGGAATTGATACCCACTAATATTCTACACTAGTGTTTTGTGATCCTTGTTAGAAGATCCTTAACCCTGTTAGGAGTTTCTTTACAATGCTTTAAGTATAGTAGACCTTGTTAAGGGTTGAACCCTATTAGGAGTCTTTTACAATAGTCCCTATTAGGGGAGTTGATGCATTATCCTAGAGCTCACTACTCAAGTGGTGAAGGCTACAACCTTCTGATCTTACATACACACTATATCTATAGGATGAACTATCAGTATGACACTTCTTGTCAAATCAGTTCCTTTGATGCACTGATGCTTTGACCTCTTGAAAAGCTCTAATTCATCTTATACTATCTTTGCACACTTCTTCTCTTCTTATCACAACTCTCTATCAACTTCCATACTAAATACAATGGGCGCATCTTATATTTATATGCGCATGTAAAATAAACAACTAGGTCGGCCCTTAGACCTATTACATACAATGCTTCCAAATGAATTGGCTTAAGTGTGCTTACAAAAAAACAAGTATACATGTCAAAAACCTAAATACAATAGGTGCATAGCCTTTACAACATTACATTATATCCGCAAACCAAAATACTAACTGTCGGTTTCATGCTCTATTCTTCTCTGGCACTCACTGGCTGTGTAACTTTAACTGACTGTAACTTTCTCATCCTTGCACATATGATCATGCACTCATAGAATAAGCTAACCAACTTAACTTCTATGGTGCATACCATAATTTTGTCATACGCACATGCGCTGATGCTCTGAGTTGGAGGAACTCTGTACACTGTCCAGTCTTCAACACTTAACTAATTTTTGATCTTCTCTTTAAGTGTGCTGACTCCAAACTACTATATGACTTTGTTGCCATAATGAAAACACTATATCAAGTCATATACATCAGTATAGCCAACTTTCCAACAATAAAAATACTTGTTTAAGTGAGTATCTTATTTTATTAAGTGGGTATATTATTTTTTAAGTGACACACATATAATAGATAGCTATGATATTTTATTTCGGACAAAAATATATTTATTTCACTTGTTAATGAATTTATTTATGTTCTTTTACAAAAACATTTATAGGTTGTCATGTGTTCAAGTATTGGTCCATTTTTATCAACATTTAGAGATTTTTTGATATAGATGTGCATAATTTAATTACAATATATAGTAAAAATATGTGGTAAGATGGGAAAATATATTCACAAATGGGTGATTGACTATTGGACCTTGCACAACTATTGGTCCCTCTCCCCTATTATCATTAGCTTTCAAGCTCATTTTAACCCATCATTTCATATTTTTACTTTTGAAGTGTTAGAAATGTACTTTCTAGGAACACGGTATTTTTTAAGAAAATATGGTTTGGCTAATATATTAATCAACATGGCCTCTTGTATAGACAACTAACTTGAAGTAAATTTTCTCTTGTTACACTGAAGGTATTTTTTATATGAAATGGAGAACCCCCAATTTAATATCGACGATTGTCAGTTGTATAAAAGAAATGATGACCGTAGAATATATCATTACCGTCCATTTTTCTTCCATGCGATTGGCTCTTTTTTGTGCTCATTTTGTCTAACTATTTATGTTGTTCATCCCTTTTAATCCTTGTTATCATTGATAGCACAATTTTCTTATCTTCTCTTGTTATCATTCCCTTTTAAATATCCAACCAATGATTCTAAAGGCATTAGAACTATGCAAGACAGTTGATACACACCTAACAATTCTAGAGTTTTATCCATTCATTGATTTTCATTATATGATATGGTGGACATAGATGGTGATGATGAGTCAACAAGAATGAGAATGTGACTTATTTCTCAAACATAGCAGATTGGAGAGTGTAGAATTCGGTGGTAGCTAAGCTCCTTCCAAAAGGCATGAAAATATAAAAAAAGTCAAAAAAAAAATTCAGAATTGCAAAAACACTATGATTTTTTTTGCAATTTATTTGTGGTTTTCTATCACAAAATGTGTAGATCATGAAAAAAAGATGCTTAAAATGTCATGAAAATCTGTTGTGTTTTCCATTTTTTGAAATTTGATAAAAGGTGCATTTTGGATGGAGCTTAGCCACTTCCACATAATCCTGACCTTTATCACAACAAGTACCAAGTGAGATTCAAAAATTAATGGTAGATTAATATCCAGAGTTGAAATTCCCTAATATTAATGTGAATCTTGTATTGATGAAAGTTGTTGGTGAACACGAACTCATTGCCAATGCTTTATCTATGATCTCAATCCACAAAGCCAAGAAAAATGTGATGCGAATGCCAAAATAATTATAAAAAATTCAATCTTTAGGATTAAAAAATATCACTGCATGTGTAAATGAACCATCTTATAATGTCATTCAAGCCTTCAAGTAGCTAATGTTCTTCAACACTAGAACCTATCTTTTCATTTACGTTATATTGTTTGCCTATAATTTCTAATTAATGTATCTTTGACTATACTTAACTGATGGAGTACATTTTTTATGAGCTTGGGGGGATTTATAATGAATATTTCATAAGCAATAATGCTTTCTACAGGTTTCACAAATGGGGTTGTAAACAAAGTGTTCTTAATCTTGGAGGAATCTCTATGGTTAAGTGTGCTTGAGCGAGAATAGTACTCCATGGTTGACCATGAACAGAAAGTACCAGTGCTTCACCCTGTGAGAATCACTTAGATTCCATGAGTGATAAATTATCCACCCATTCTCATGAATGATGGGTTCTTGTGAAACATGGGTCAATGAGTTTGGTTGAAAAAATATATAGTTGAGTCCTAGCAGTAATATTATAATTTGACTTGCTAAGGAAAATATCTCCTACTTATGAATTGATGAGCTTAAGGGGCTTTATAATGAATGGTTCATAAGGCACAACACTTGTTGAAGGGTTTGCAAATGGGGTTGCAATCAAAGTGGGCTTAACATTGGATAGAACTCATTGGTTAAGAATGCTTGACCTCTTGGGAAGTACCAGTACTTCATCTATGTTAGTATCACCTAAATGCAATGAGTGTTAAGTTTTCTATTCATTATCATGAGAGATGGGTTCTTGTGAAACATGGGTCAATGAGTTTGACTCAAAAACTGCATAGTTGAGTCCTCATAGCAATATCAAAATTTGACTCGCTATGTAAAATATCTCATACTTGTTAATTTAATTTTTGACAATATATATGACCAATGTTCTTATTTTTAAAGACTTCTTTGCTCATTATCGATGTTTTTATAATTAGACATGAAGTAAAAATATGCTTAGAAATCATTTAAAATGCTTAGAATTTTTTTGAAATATAAATCAATCCAAGTGTATACAAGCTATAAAATATTTGGATAGAGGGTAGGTTGTTTGTTTTAGAGATACCAAAAAGGTACTACATCATAACATACTTGAAAATGGTGGCCCCATAATTGACTTGGGGCACACATTCATTCCAAGATCTTTGGAATGAATCTACACCCTCATTAAACTTGTCATTTGACCTGCTTTAAACAGGTTCCAAAATGGAATCTATAAGAATAAGGGGATGAGAAAAATGTGTACGATTGAAGAGCATTTGAGCTCTAGACATCCCACTAACTATTTTCCATTGTGCATATTGAAAATATAAGAGAGAAGTCTGATTAATAATTTTGTAATCCTTAGAAGTGATGGATCATTGATGTGAAGCTTGCAGAAAATACAAGAATGGTGGTTATGTTGTTTTGTCCTAGTGGCCCATGAAAAAAGTAGACTCAAATCCTCTCTAATTGACCATTCAAATATCTTTGGTGTACCCATTGCATAAAAAGGTGCAATTTCTAGTTATATAAACTGAAATAAAAAGGTGGTCCCCTAAGTATTTTCATGGTCAAATAGTGTCATAAATTTTTATTAGTCCCGCCTATCTATAGGTGGAGACTAATGTTTTCGATTTCCTGCCTTTGCTATTAGTTTTCTTAGATATTTGTGCATTGTAAAATATTTTTCATGATTTCAAATGTTTAGTTATTCTTTTATTTTTATTTCATATTATTTGATGAATATTTATTTTTTCTTATTGGTTGTTCATATTTTTGCTGGGATTTTTATTATTTTCCCAGTCAAAAATTCAACAACAAATTTTGCCAGCCAATGAAAAATAAGGAGTTTGTAATGTTTTATAATGTTTTTTTAAACATTTCTTCCCAAAGCTTCTATCTAAACACTAATCACTTGAGATAACAATCCTAATGGGTTGTTCAAATACATATGCCTCCATATGATACTGTGTGGGTAATGAGAGTTCTACCATTGATGGCTCTACTAAGCCAGAGTTTACTCAAATGGTGAACCATGTTCTTCAAAAATAGTCTAACTCTTGGGGATAAAATCTTCACATTTTATCTTTTGTTAGACTCCTTAATACTCTTAATACTCTTTCTTCTCTAGTTACTCTGACCTTTTGAGTTTTCGAAACAACCAAGTAAATAGAGCTAATTATATTTTTTTTCTTTTATTTCTCATTTGTTTTGAATTCTTTTGGTAATTTTCTTGAACCCTAGTTTGTAGGCTTCTAAAATGGCACAACCATTTGGGTATCTGGCCTCTAAAATGGAACAATCATTTGTGTTATAGAGCTACACAGTTGTGTTAAACATGGGCAAACTTGGTGTTGTAGAGTTGTGCTAAACATGGACATATAAATCCATCTCTTGCCTCTCTCTTGAGCATTTGGTCATCCTAGTCAAATCTTCAAGCTAATTTTCATTTATGTCCTAATTTATTCTTTTTGTTGTCTTTCCTCATGTCGGTGCCTCTTTTTTGTCAACTTTTTGTAGAGGAATCATGATGGGCATTTGTCTTCTTTTGAACAAAGCTTATAGCAACAGTGATCTTTATAATCTGCATTTGTTTTTTAATAGAGTTGTTGTCATTGAATCTCGCTCACTCAATTTTGGGAGACTCTATTCAAATCCCTATCAAGCATATTAAGATCTTTCATAAATACAGAGTGAGGATGCTTTAGTGCACAAGGATCTCCATATACGTGGTGGGTCATGGGAATTGCATCTCCATTGGGGTAAAATTGTTTGAGAATTGCATCTATGAATTTTTTCTTATTTCCAGTGAATCACCATTTCATAAATGTTGCAGAGCTCCTATAAGAAGTCATCCAAACCAAGACTTTTTGTTTAACACAAAATATCTATTTCTTCTTCTAACTGCTAGTGAGCCTAGAAGTGGGTCACGACTTGTATGAACCAAGATTCCACTTAAGCCCAGAACTAATGTCTTCCTACTCTTCTGTAGGTCCATATGAGGTAATTTCTTCACAACCCCATTTTTTCATTAATATATTATGAACTTATTATCTTTATGTAAAATATATATATATATATATATATATATATAGAATATTCAATTGAATGATAAGAACATTTATTCTTTTTTTCTAAAAGAACCCAAATCAGAGGGCATGTGATGTAAAGCACATTGCCCATTTTGAGCTCATAAAATACAACAGTTATTACATAACAATAATGCATCAAATTAAATTAGAATAAACTTAAATTAAATTGAAAGGAAACCATACAAATTTGACAGAAAATTTCATGACAACTTGAAGCTGCAAATTCTATCCAATTTCAAGAATTTCCTTCTAAGAGAATCAGAGTCCAAGTTCATCATTCTCCCAACATTGTCATCCATGGAAATAGAAACCTTTATTAAATGGTGTTATTTTGTAGTAGATTATTTGTGAGATTGGATTTTTCTCTTTTTTTCCCAAAAAATTATTTGAACCAATCTTTTGACCAAATATTGTAGTTAAACTAGCAAATTTTGGTAAAAAAACATCACCATAAATCTCCACAAGAATATAATCTATCATTAAAATAATGGAAGTGATTTATATCCTTGACAATAATCTCTCTTCTAACTATCTTGGAAATGAATTTGGTGGTAGGGTGAATCCACAATAGTGGGTTACAATTTTTTGGATGAAGGAATTCATCCCAAAAAGTGATTTTGGCAAAAAATTCTTTAACAACTTTCGGTAGAAACTCTAATATACTTTCGATCATAAGTACTAAACTTACGATCAAAAGTCCTTAGACATAGGACTTTTGATCGTAAGTTACTTTTGATCGAAAGTTCTAAGTAACTTTCGATCAAAAGTTACTTGCAAACTTTTGATCGAAAGTTACTTACGAACTTTTGATCGAAAGACATTAATTAGGGTTTTACTTTGGCTGAAATATAATCACCGAAAGTGACTTTCACTGTCACTTTTAGGTGACAGTGAAACTCGACAATGAAACCCGTGGATGGCTTCTGAATTTGCAAACGTCATTTTGAGGTATTTTCATATTTCATTTTTATTATTTTTAGTTTTTTATGGATGCATAATTAGTATATATGCATATATACATGTGTATATATGCATATATATGCATATATACATGTGTATATATGCATATATATGCATATATACATGTGTATATATGCATATATATGCATATATACATGTGTATATATGCATATATATGTATATATACATGTATATATGTGCATATATATATATATATTGATGGAATATGGATGAAGTGACTGAGAGGGGGGGGTGAATCAGTCAACCATAAATCACTTCACAATTAATTCTTTCCAGATCCCTTAAGATATCTTAAAAATGTTATCTATTTTAGTACTCGGTAAATAGATTGCAGTAACTTTGAAGATGCAGAAAGTATTAGAAAAATTATCTTTTAGATATTCATCAGTACTGGTGTATGATTAAGATAGCAATTAAGAACATAAAAGACACAAGATTTAACGTGGAAACCTAACATGGGAAAAACCACCAATGTATCTAGATACTGATTTTCACTTTTTTGAAGTGATGCCCGGTTAGAAGCCAACCCAGTAAAAGGTTACAAAACACACTGTTAGGTGTGACCTTGTTAGAGGATTTAAACACCCTGCTAGGAGTGGCCTGGTAAGAGGTCTTGAAAACAATTCAATGGAATTGTCACCTTGTTAGAGGATTTACAATATGGTTGTTAAACCAACTCGGTTAAGAGATTTAGAATTCACTATTACAATGATAAGAAGGTAACAATGAAAAATGACCTGTATAATAATGCAACTATCTTGCTGATTACAGATCTCTGTTCTGCATATGTGTGATCCTTCCTGATCGAATAAATCTATGCTGCACCTCAAGGATATCTGAACATCCTTCACAAATTCGCACATACCTTTCCTATCTTTCTTCTGTAAATCTTCTGCTATTTTTCTTGTTTATTTTTCACATTTAACCTTTTATTTATATGATTTTAGATTTGTCAAATTGACATTATTTAGTATAACAGTCAGCTAAATTAAGAAAACTCTATTTGCAAAAATCCTTCAAGGGCCGACAGTGCTCGGTGACCATAACTTTCTACAATCTTTCGGAGACCGAGGGAACTTGGTAAACACCGACAATCCTTTACCTTCGATAATCGACTGAACTCGGTAAACACTGAATTTCTTTTGATGACCGACTGAACTCGGTAAACACTGAATTTCCTTTGACGACTGACTGAACTCGGTAAACACTGAATTTCCTTTGACGACCGACTGAACTCGGTAAATGCTAAATTTTCTTTGATAACCGAGTGGACTTGGTAAACACTGATTTTCTTTGATAATCGAGTGGACTCGGTAAGCACTAATATTCCTGTCTGGCAGACCAATTAAGCTCGGTAGGAACTGATTGCTGCGGACTATGACATTGTGTGACATCAAAGACAATACATAATTTGAGTAGCAATTTCCTTCAGACAATTGTTTCCAACAATCTCCCTCTTTGGCATTGATGGCAACACAATATGTCATAGCATAAGAAATTTGAAAGAGTTAGCTCAGTTCAGATTCAAATCTCCCTCTGTTAGCAAACTTCCTTTATCCTGAAAATTCTTCCTTCAGACTATTGAAAATTTCTTGAAGTAATAGCAAAGACATAGCAAACACTCCCTCTTTGACAACACATGCCAAAGACAATACACATATTACCGGTGTAAATTAATGTACCTCAAGTGCTGATTCATATGCAATTATTCCTTGAATATGCTGCATCAACTGGTTGATTTTCAATCATTTTCTGGTTGATGCATCACTAAAACTGTATTTAGTGAGCCTCGGATAGGGGAATGACCCCTAACTTACCTCTTAGATACACAAATGCATCCTTAGGTAATGGTTTGGTAAAAATGTCTGCAATCTGTTCTTTTATATGAATATATTCTAATCTGATTTCCTTGTCCTGCACCAATTCTCTGACAAAGTGATATTTAATAGCAATGTGCTTGGTTTTGGAATGCATCACTGGATTCTTAGAAATGTTTATTGCACTGGTATTGTCACAAAATATAACAACTGGTTCTTTGATTTCAACCTTCATACCTTCTAATAACTGTTTAAACCAAACAATATTTGAATAGTTTACTGCAGCAGCAACATATTCTGCTTCAGCTGTGGATTGAGATGTGCAATTTTTCTTTTTACTAGTCCAGGATACCAGTCTTTTTCCAAGAAAAAATGCTCCACCACTTGTGCTTTTTCTATCATCAATGTTTCCTACCCAATCAGCATCAGTAAACACTTTTAAGTCTAGATTGCCTCCAAATTTATACCACAAACCATATTCTTCAGTTCCTCTTAAGTATCTTAAGATTCTTTTGATTGCCATCATATGATTTTCCTTAGGTTTTGCTGAGAATCTAGCTACTATACCAACTGCTAAGGCAATATCAGGTCTTGTATGTACTACATACTGCAATTTTCCAATCATAGATCGGTATAGGGTCTGATCAACTTCTTTTGAATCATCATTTTTGGTAAGTTTCAGTCCAGTACACATGGGTGTACCAACTGGTTTTGAATCCTCCATACCAAACTTCTTAAGTATTTCCTTAATGTATTTGGATTGAGTAATGTATATACCATTCTTGCTTTGCTGAATTTGAAGACCAACAAAGAATTTTATTAAACCAAACATAGACATTTCAAATTCTTTGTTCATTTGCTCTGAAAATTCTTTGCACTGATCCTCATTCCCTGTAAATATAGTATCATCCACAAATATTTCTGCCAATACAATTTTGTCATCCGGTCCTTCTTTAATATACATATTGCTATTATCATTGGCTCTTTTGAAATTAATCTGAATCAAATAGTTATGGAGTCTTTCATACCATGCTCTAGGAGCTTGTTTCAAACCATACAATGCTTTGTGTAACCTGCAGACCATGTCCCTTTTATCTGGATCAACAAAACCTTCTAGTTTTTCAATGTAGACTTCTTCATCAAGAATTCCATTGAGAAATGCAGATTTTATATCCATCTAATATACCTTAAATCCTTTGTGTGCTACATAAGCAAGTAGAGTTCTTACACCTTCTAATCTTGCAACAGGAGAAAAAGTTTCTCCATAATCTATACCTTCTTCTTGAGAATAACCTTTACATACCAGTCTAGCTTTATTTCTAGATACTTGACCATCTTCATTCAGCTTATTCCTGAATACCCATTTTGTTCCAATAACATTCTTATCTTTAGGTCTGGGTACAAGAGTCCATGTTTTGTACTTTTGTATTTGTTCTAATTCTTCATTCATTGCTTCAATCCAACTTTCATTTTCCAATGCATCTTTGATATTTCTAGGTTCAAAGTCAGTAAGCAGACATGTACCTTTTAGCTTACTTCTTGTCATAGTACCATCTGATTTGTTTTCAATGATTTGATCTGGTGTATAATGTCTTCTGACATATTTGGCTAGTATAGGTTCCTTGCCTTTTGAATGATTCATGCTATTGTCTTCTAGGATTTCTTCTTCAGGTTGCTCGGGCTCGATAGATATTTTCTCGGTAACTTCAGGCTGAGACTCGGTCTGAATTTCTTCCTGTGACTCAGTTTGAACTTCTTCCTGTGACTTGGTTTGTGACTCGGTAATGGTGCTCAGCTTGGTAGATATAGTTTCCTTATTGATAGTAGTGTCTGCCAATGTTTCAGGTTCAATGTAAATGAATCTTCTATAGTTCTCAGGTTCCCTTTTGCTTTCTTCTTCAGTATTTTCTGCAAACTCATCAAATTTTACATGTATACTTTCTATGACTTTGTGAGTAGATAAGTTCAGACATTTGTATGCCTTGCTTTTGCTAGAATATCCTAGGAATATTCCTTCATCACTTTTCACATCAAATTTATTTCTTCTGGATTCTTTTAAGATATAACACTTGCTACCAAATATTTTCATGTAACTTACATTGGGTTTATAGCCATACCATAATTCATAAGGAGTTTTGAATGTGTCTTTCTTCAATTGTACTCGGTTCAAGGTATGAACTGCAGTGCTGATAGCTTCCTTCCAGTATTTTATAGCGATGTTCTTTTCTATCATTAGAGTCCTTGCACAATCCATAATAGATCTGTTTCTTCTTTCTGCTATTCCATTCTGCTCAGGAGTTCTAGGAGCTGATACCTGTCTTTTGATTCCTCTTTCAATGCAAAAGTTGTTAAAATCATGGGAGATGAATTCACCACCTCTATCTGATCTTAAGCATTTCAATCTTTTCCCTGTTTCCTTTTCCACTCTTGCTAAGTACCATTTGAACTTTTCAAATGCTTCTGATTTTTCTCTTAAATACATGACAGTCATCATTCTAGAATGATCATCAATGAAAAGAATAAAGAATTTATCTCCAGTATAGCTTTGTATTCCAATAGGTCCACATAAATCAGTATGCACAATTTCCAAAATTTCTTTAGACTGATAGTTCTTACTCTTGAAACTAGTTTTACTCATTTTGCCAATCTGACAATTCTTACATAGACCAGTATCAGGTTTCTTCAAGGTAGGAATGCCTCTAACCTTCTTGAATTTGCTTATTCTTATCATGTTATCAAAATTCACATGACATAACCTTTTTTGCCATAGCCAACTTTCTTCTATTTGAGCAATAAAGCATGAATATTCACTGAGATCAAGATAAAATAAGTTACCTTTTGTTTGTTTGCCTGATCCAATGAGTTTTCCTTTTCCATCCAGTAGTCTTGCTTGACCATTCATGAATTCAACCTTGAAACTAGTGTTGATTAGCTGTGCTACACTTAGAAGATTATGTTTTAGTCCTTCAACCCAATAAGCATTATCACATATGAGTTCTTTGGTTAAAGAGATTCTTCCTTTTCCTTTTATACAACAAGGTTCATTGTTTCCAGATCTTACATTACCACTATCACAGTCTTCTAGATATTCAAATTTTGTCTTGTCACCAGTCATGTGGTGTGAACATCCGTTGTCTATTATCCATATGTCATCTTTTCTTATATGAGAAATAAGTGCCATCTTATCTTCATCATCATCAGATTCATCTTTTATAGCAATAAAAACAATTTCTTCTTCACTATCATTAGAATCTTTAGCCATAAAACATGTTTTCTTACCTTTATCCTTGAATGATTTGAAATTCTTTTTGCCATAGTACTTGTGACTTCTCTTCTCTTCCTTGACTTGCTTGTTTGGGCACCTAGCTGCAATATGTCTAATTTCTTCACATGAAAAATAGATTAAAGGAGTTTTACCTTTATATTTACCTTTCCCTCTAGAGTACTTCTTTGCAAGTAATGCTTCTACAATTTCAAGATCACTATCAGAACTTTCTTCTGATACTTCTTCACTTTCTTACTGAACTTCTTTAATTTTCTTGTTCTTCTTTAGTGAAACCTTGGCCTCAAATGCTGATTCGATATTTTTGGAACTAGGAACATAGTTGTCATAGTTGTCTAATTCAAAGGCTGTCAATCTTCCAACTAAAGCATCCAAAGTTATATTGTGGTTTGTTTCACATCTTCTTTCTTGAATAGCTGATACTCTTATTGCATAGATAGGGAGTAATGTTCTGAGTACCTTACTTATAACAGTTTCATCTGAGATTGTTCCTCCAGAAGCTCTAATTGCACTTACACTTGCTTTGATTCTTTCAACATATTTTGCAATGTTTTCATCTTCCTTCATATTCATCTTGTCAAACTGTCCTCTTAGGCTTTCTGCTTTGGCTCTTTTCACATTTGCATCACCACCATATATTTTCTTCAGTGCCATCCACATTTCATATGCAGTAGTGCAATCTTTAATATCATCAAATTCTTCATAGCTGAGAGCAGATGCAATGTCTATCATCATGGTGTTGTGAGTCTTTTTATCTGCAATGTCTTCAACAGTTAATGCGCCATTAGGAATTGTGTATTCTTCATCAATGTATTTGCATCCTGAATCACCAATGGAAGCTAGATGAAGTCGCATGAGACCTTGCCATGCTGAAAAGTTATCTCTGTTGAGCTTTGGAATTTCCCTCTTGTAAGACATCCTGATCTTTAGCTTAGGTCCTTGAAACCCTTCCTGCAAGCACCAAATGCTCTGATACCAATTGATGGAATATGGATGAAGTGACTGAGAGGGGGGGGTGAATCAGTCAACCATAAATCACTTCATAATTAATTCTTTCCAGATCCCTTAGGATATCTTAAAAATGTTATCTGTTTTAGTTCTTGGTAAATAGATTGTAGTAACTTTGAAGATGCAGAAAGTATTAGAAAAATTATCTTTTAGATATTCATCAGTACTGGTGTATGATTAAGATAGCAATTAAGAACACAAGAGACACAAGATTTAATGTGGAAACCCAATATGGGAAAAACCACCAATGTATCTAGATACTGATTTTCACTTTTCTGAAGTGATGCCCGGTTAGAAGCCAACCTGGTAAAAGGTTACAAAACACACTGTTAGGTGTGACCTTGTTAGAGGATTTAAACACCCTGCTAGGAGTGGCCTGGTAAGAGGTCTTGAAAACAATTCAATGGAATTGTCACCTTGTTAGAGGATTTACAATATGGTTGTTAAACCAACTTGGTTAAGAGATTTAGAATTCACTGTTACAATGATAAGAAGGTAACAATGAAAAATGACCTGTATAATAATGCAACTATCTTGTTGATTATAGATCTCTGTTCTGCATATGTGTGATCCTTCCTGATCGAATAAATCTGTGCTGCACCTCAACGATATCTGAACATCCTTCACAAATTCGCACACACCTTTCCTGTCTTTCTTCTGTAAATCTTCTGCTATTTTTCTTGTTTATTTTTCGCATTTGACCTTTTATTTATATGATTTTAGATTTGTCAAATCGACATTATTTAGTATAACAGTCGGCTGAATTAAGCAAACTCTATTTGCAAAAATCCTTCAAGGGCCGACAGTGCTCGGTGACCATAACTTTCTACAATCTTTCAGAGACTGAGGGAACTCGGTAAACACTGACAATCCTTTACCTTCGATAACCGACTGAACTCGGTAAACACTGAATTTATTTTGACGATCGACTAAACTCGGTAAACACTGAATTTCCTTTGACAACTGACTGAACTCGGTAAACACTGAATTTCCTTTGACGACTGACTGAACTCTGTAAATGCTAAATTTTCTTTGATAACTGAGTGGACTCAGTAAACACTGATTTTCTTTGATAACAGAGTGGACTCGGTAAGCACTAATATTCCTGTCTAGCAGACCGACTGAGCTCAGTAGGAACTGATTGCTGTGGACTATGACATTATGTGACATCAAAGACAATTATTGTGTTGTCATTGATGTCAAATGTTAACTGGTAAGATTGTTGCTACTTTGGAAAGTACTATATATATTGTATTGTTGTGAAGAAGGGAAAGAAAGGATGGTAACAATAGCACCTAAGGAAAGGTTGAGTTATCTTGATACTACAAAGTGTACTTGACTATGTTGTACAATGATGAGACAATGTATTGTTTATCTTAGTAAGACTGAAGACTAAACTAGTAGGTTTGACCAAGAAAAAATAGAGAAATCATGTTCAAGCCAAGTAATGTTAGTGTCGATCGTGTCAATATATGCCGACCAAAATTCTAGTGTCAACCGAACATCAGTTAATTGCCGAGAAAGATAGTATAAGCTGAGGAAACATTTTTAGTAATATCTGAGCTTTCTACATGAAGACTGAGTAGTTGATCATAGTGTTAGGAATGAATGCAAAGTATTTTGGTAGTCATTCTGTTGCAGTTGTTGTTGCATTCATGACTTGGATTGTCATTGATGTCAACACAGTGATATTCTGGATATTAGCACGAAAGTAGGTACAATTTTGTTAAATTGCACACATGTTGTATTGTAGATTGGCTTTTGTGTAGTTGATGGTATGTTCTTTGGTGTATTATTAACCTATGGTTAATAGCACAAAAATAAATTCATTCATTTGTGAGAGTTATGAGCATTTTGGTGAAAGTAGTGTTTAGACAGTGTTTCTATGAAGCGATGTTCAGAAATCAGAGGATATCTCTTAGCTGGTATGGAATCTGATTTTGTGCAATTAAAGGGATATTGGAGACTCATTAATGATTATGTAGTTCATAGCACAAACTTTGAGGATATGTTTGGAGAAAGTTACAGTATCTGGAAGCCGACAGTTTTATGTGAATTCTGTGTGTAGCATGTAGAATTTATTATTTTGTAATTGAGGGCCGACTCATTTGTAATTCTTTGAGTTTGGTATATAAGAAGGAATTTTTTCCTTGTTGTAATGTGTACTATGAATATTGAGATGTGAATATATGCATGAAGTGAATAAAAGAGCTAATTCAGTGATGAAGGAAGACTTGTGAGTACAGAGATCTGGAATTGTGATCTTGTGTAGCAGAGAGTGTGGTTTTGGCACAGTGTGAAGGAGGTAATATATTTCATATTATTCTATTGAATAATTCTAAGATCTTTTGGATATTGGGTTCAAAGATCTTGCCTTGAAGCTATTTGGGCAGTGGGTCCTTCTGTCTTCCATAAACTCTTAACTGGGTTAGAATCTTTTAACCAGGATTCAAAATCTCCTAACAGGGATTTATATGTACTGAATGTATTTCATAAGACTCCTAATAGGGTCCATCCTCTAACAAGGAACTTTCATATTAGTGCATCATTTTGTGGGCATCATTCCCACCGAGGTTTACTCTTTCAAGAGGTTCCCTAGTCAACATATCTTGTGTTATTGTGCAATTGTGTATGATTATCTTTCTATGGTTGATCAGTACATTGATTACATTGTTTAAAGAAGTTGAATGGATAAATTATCTGATAACTGATTCACCATCCCCCCCTCTTAGTTATCTTGGGGATCTTTACTTTCTAACAATTGGTATTAGAGCAGCAGGTCCTTGAAAGAAAATTTTAACAACTTAAGGAGATCCATGGTGAATTTCAGAAAAAAAAGCCCTAAGTTTGATGGAGTAAATTTTGACAGCTGGAAAGAAAAGATGAAGACACATCTATTGTGTTTAGGACCAAGTTATTGGTTGATTACAAAGAATGAGGACTGTAAGGAAACTCAGGTGTGGAAATAGCTTCCTACGCTAATCTCTATAGGAGAGTATTGTGCAAATTCTTATAAATTCTTACAATTTTAGATTCGTTAACTACTTTAACAAAGATATTGCAACCACATATCATACATATAGAAAAATAGAGAATGACACAATGATATACCCTGGGGAAAACCTTTCGGTAAAAAACCCCAACACTCCAAAACTTGCACAATGTATTATCTTCAACACAAAGATTACAATACACTTGCAATACAAGTTCTTTCAGGAAATGAGAAACAAATCCAACAAGACTTAAATTTCTGTTCTATCTCTCCCATAGGAGCAGCATCATATATATAGACTCCTCTAGACCCAAAAATAGGCACAACCACTAAGACCCATGCACAAAGCCACATGTACACAGTTGTTACATGCAATCCCAAGAATAGGTGTCCATCCCTAAAATAGACTATGACAGCTTGTCATAGAATCCACCAAAAATAACGGTCACAAGAGAAGTGTAAGAGAATCTATCATACCAACCTATTTTTGGCATATTCTCTTACACACACCAACCACTTCTTCTTGGGTGCCCAAATAGGCCCAAGTCATAAGATGCTCTTACACTTATCAAAGCACATTCCTTAAATAGTTCTTACGCGTCATAGGAATCTGTCATGACCGTTTTAGTCATGATCTCCTTATGCACAAGATGCTGACACATCAAGTGGAGTGACACATCAACATGCCAACTAGACATGTACACTCACACTTAATTACATTATTTGCAAAAAATATATTTACAAAACAAATAATAAGAATAGGAATTATCCAAGGTTGAGACACCTTATTCCTAACAAAGACTATCATTGAGGAAGACAATCTAGAGGAAGGAACTAAAGATGAACTAGATCTATTCATGTGTAACATACTTGCAAGAGAAGCACTTTTGTCAGCACTATCAGAGAATGAATATAGTCAGGTAAGATGTTTGAAAACATCTCATGCAATTTGGAAAGCTTTACATTCTACTTTTGAAGGTGATGAACATGCAAAGAAGGCTAGATTACATAATTGGATTTGTGCATTTGAAGATATTAGAATGATGGAAGATGAATCTATTAGAAGCTATATTGGTAGGATGTCAAAGATTGTAACAGGAATAAAGTCTTGTGGAGGTGATAAGACAGAGAATGAAGTGATATAGAAAATTCTGAGAACTTTGACACCAGTATTCAAGTAGCCAACGCAGATGATTGAACAAGTGATACCTTGTACATCAAAATTTTCAAGAGAGACTCTTCTTGGAAGATTAGAAATAGCAAAGATGAACTTGAGATTATCAGGAGAGCTACCTAGATTGGAAACAACATTCAGTGCTCTTAACATTAGACCTATAAGAAGTACTAGTGTGAATGGAGATTATGCCAATAGTAGAAAATCTGAGGAAGATAAGAAGATTGAAGAAGGTATTGCATTACTTGTAAAAAGAGAACCAGATGGTAAGAAAATCTTTAAATGTTGGACTTGTCAAGAATATGGTCATTTTGCATCTAAATGTCCTAAAAGAGTTAAGAAGTATAGAAGCAACTTTAAACCTAGGAGATCTAAAGAATGTTATTATGCAAATGATGAAGATCTTGAAGCAAGAATTGAAAAACATTTAAGTCACAGTGATAATCATAACTTTGAAGAAATAGGATTTGTAGCAATTAAAGAAGAAAGTTCTGAATCTGATAAAAGGGAAGAAAAAGCATTAGTTTCACAAGTTGAAAAGAAATCTGATTGGATTATAGACAGTGGTTGTTCACATCATATGACTGGAGATAAAAGAAATTTTTTTAAGTTAGATAATTATGATGGAGGAATTGTTAGGGTTGGTAACAATGCACCCTGTTTGATTAAGGGTATAGGATCTATTACTCTTGATGGAAAGACTAACACTGATGATGTTTACTTTGTTGATGGACTGAGACATAATCTACTAAGCATTGGACAATTGGCTGATAAGGGTTATCAAGTTTGGTTTTCTGAGAAAAATTGTGTGATAAAAGATAAAGATGAAAATTTGATTGGAAAAGGATCCAGAACCAGAGGTAATGTATTTCAGTTGAATCCTACTGAGATGACATGTTTGATAACTAGGATTGATGATAGTTGGTTATGGCATAAAAGGTTTTGTCATATAAACTTTGATAATATTGTCAAGGTGAGCACTACACTTGCGGTAAGAGATTTACCTAGAATTATGAAACCTACTAACATGATTTGCAAAGAATGTATGATGGAAAAGCAGAAAATGAGTTCATTTCCCAACAAGAAGTGCACATCGACAAAGAAGCTGGAGATTGTTCATACAGACTTGAGTGGTCCTACTAGGACTAGAGGATTCTATGGAGAAAGGTATTTTATGATTCTTGTTGATGATTTTACAAGAATGATGTGGATTGCATTTTTGAAAGAAAAATCTGAAGCATTTGATAAATTTAAGATCATGAAAAGCAAAATTGAGAATGAATCTGGAATGAAGATTAAGTGTCTAAGATCTGATAGAGGTGGTGAATTTACATCTAGAGATTTTAACACCTTTTGTGAAATGAATGGTATTAAGAGACAACTTTCAGCCCCTAGAACACCAAAACAAAATGGTATTGCAGAAACAAGGAACAGGTCAATAACTAAAGTAGGAAGAGCTATGTTGTTTGAAAATGATTTGGCTAAGACTTTTTGGAGAGAAGCAGTGAACACAACAGTATACACTATGAACAAAGTACAAATCAGAGCAGATACAAACAAGACACCTTATGAATTATGGTTTGGACATACACCCTCAGTTAAGTATTTTAGAATTTTTGGAAATAAATGTTATATAAAGAGAGATGATGATATAGGAAAGTTTGATCCTAGAAGTGATGAAGGAATATTTCTTGGATATTCTTTAAAAAGCAAAGCATATATATGTTATAACAAGAGAACTAAGACTATTGTTGAAAGTGCAAATGTAAAAGTTGATGAGAAGTTTAAAATTCAGGAAAGAATACTTGATTATGAATCTGATGGAGAAGCACAACCTCGGCCTAACATTGAAAATACAGAATTATTTTTTGAAACTAATAGTGATTTGCTGAATGAAATTCATACTGAAGAAAACAAAGAAGAAAACAAAGAAGAAAATAGAGAAGAAAACAGAGAAGAAAGTAGGGAAGAATCTACAGTCAGAACAAGATCAGTAACTATGACACCTAATAGGTATACTTCAAGACATCACCCTATTGAGAAAGTTATTGGAATTTTAGATAGAGGAGTTTTGACTCGAAATAAGGTACATTTATGTTTGATTTCTCAAATTGAACCTAAGACTACTAATGAAGCTTGTGAAGATGAACATTGGATTAATGCTATGAAAGAAGAACTAGAGCAGATTGAAAAAAAAAAGACATGGGAATTGGTCCCTAGACCTGAAGACAAGAATGTGATTGGAACAAAGTGGGTATTCAGAAACAAGATGAATGAACAAGGAGAAGTGATAAGAAACAAAGCAAGATTGGTATGTAAAAGATATTCACAACAAGAAGGAATTGACTATGAAGAAACTTTTGCACCTATTGCTAGAATTGAAGCAGTGAGAATGTTTCTAGCATATGCAACTTACAAGAAATTTAGAGTGTATCAGATGGATGTGAAGTTAGCATTTTTGAATGGTGAATTGGAAGAAGAAGTCTACATTGAGTAGCCTGAAGGTTTTCCTTTGAACACAAGAAGGAGATATGGTATGTAAGTTAAAGAAAGCTTTATATGGATTAAAACAAACACCTAGAACCTGGTATGAAAGATTGGATAAGCATTTATTGAAATTGGGATTTATAAAAGGAACAACAGATAGTAACTTATACACAAAAGAAATTGAGAATGGTTTGTTGGTTATAGTTATATTTGTTGATGATATTATCTTTGGAGGAGAAGATGAAGTTAGTGACAAATTTGCAAATGAAATGAAGACTAAATTTGATTACAGATGAAATGGGATTATAGATAACACAAAGCAAGGAAGGTATATTTGTAAGTCAGACTAAGTATTTGAATGACTTATTGAAAATATTTGGAATGGAAGATTCTAAACCTATTGGAACACCTATGGTAACCAGACATAAGTTATCTAGCAAAGATGAGACACCAGCAATTGAGTAGAAAAAGTACAAATCTATGATTGGAGGATTGTAGTACTTGACACATACAAGACCTGATATAGTACATTCAGTGGGGATTGTAGCAAGATTTCAAGCAGAACCTAGAGAATCACAAAACCTAGAGAATCACATTATGTAGCAGTAAAGAGGATACTGAGATATCTGAAAGGAACAATGGATTATGGATTATGGTATGAGAATTTTGATGATTTTACTTTATGTGCCTATACTGATGCAGATTGGGGAGGCAGCATTGATGACAAGAAAAGCACCAGTGGTGGAGCATTTTTTCTTGGAGGAAAATTGGTCT
Source organism: Chamaecyparis obtusa (assembly GCA_027943335.1). Lineage (NCBI taxonomy): Eukaryota > Viridiplantae > Streptophyta > Pinopsida > Cupressales > Cupressaceae > Chamaecyparis > Chamaecyparis obtusa. The sequence goes on from BSBK01010873.1 coordinate 183,246, forward strand.
CTTGGCTAAGAAAGAAGTAGAATTGTACTTCACAAAGCACATCAGAAGTAGAATATGTTGCAGCAGCAAATAATTGTAATCAGATTATTTGGATGAAGCAGATGTTGAAGGATATTGGAATAAAGTTTGATGAGCCTATTGTTATACATTGTGATAACACCAGTATAGTGAGTATGTCCAAAAATCCTATTTTACATTCTAAGACTAAACATATTGAGATCAAGTATCATGTTGTAAGAGAGAAAGTTGCAGAAAAAGAAGTAAGATTAGAGTACATAAGTACAAAGGAGCAGATAGTAGATATATTTAAAAAGCCTTTACCTAAGGATACATTTGTGTATCTAAGAGGTATGCTTGGGGTTATGCCCCAACCTATTTTTGAGAATTGATGCAGATGATTGCATCCGTCCGGTGGTATATGAGCCCTATCTTTCTTCTGGATTGGATGTTGGAACTTCCTCTATTGGGGAGTTTATGAGCTGAGTCATGACTCTTGTTATTGTATTTTTCTGAAAAGTGTCTTTTGACATTAAGTTGTTGTTGACTTAGTGATAGAATTTCTATCATTGATGTCAATGGGGGAGAGATATACATGAAAAACATTGTGGATTGTATGAGAGAGCTGAATAGGAAAATGAAGCAAGATTTGATTTGATATTTTGCAGTGATGTTGCAGTATTGGATTTTTGGAACATTGGATGTTTTTCATCTATTTTTCCATCAATACCAATGGGGGAGATTGTTAGGAATGAATGCAAAGTATTTTGGTAGTCATTTTGTAGCAGTTGTTGTTGCATTCATGACTTGGATTGTCATTGATGTCAACACAGTGATATTCTGGATATTAGCAGGAAAGTAGATACAGTTTTGTTTTGCACACATGTTGTATTGCAGATTGGATTTTGCACAGTTGATGGTATGTTCTTTGGTTTTTTATTAACCTATGGTTAATAGCACAAAAATAAATTCATTCATTTGTGAGAGTTATGAGCATTTTGGTGAAAGCAGTGTTTAGACAGTGTTTCTGTGAAGCGATGTTCAGAAATCGGAGGATATCTCTTCGCTGGGATGGAATCTAATTTTGCACAGTTAAAGGGATGTTGGAGACTCATTAATGATTATGTGGTTCATATTGCAAACTTCAAGGATATGTTTGGAGAAAGTTACAGTATCTGGAAGCTGACAATTTTATGTGAATTCTGTGTGTAGCGTGTAGAATTTATTATTTTGTAATTGAGGACCGACTCATTTGTAATTATTTGACTTTGGTATATAAGAAGGAATTTTTTCCTTGTTGTAATGTGTACTATGAAGATTGAGATGCGAATATATGCATGAAGTGAAGAAAAGAGCTAATTCAGTGATGAAGGAAGACTTGTGAGTACAGAGATCTAGAATTGTGATCTTGTGTAGCAGAGAGTGCGGTTTTGGCATAGTGTGAAGGAGGTAATATATTTCATATTATTTTGTTGAATAATTCTAAGATCTTTTGGATAGTGGGTTCAGAGATCTTGCCTTGAAGCTGTTTGGGCAGTGGGTCCTTCTGTCTTCCATAAACTCTTAACCGGGTTAGAATTTTTTAACAGGGATTCAAAATCTCCTAATAGGGATTTATATGTACTGAATGTATTTCATAAGACTCTTAACAGGGTCCATCCTCTAACAAGGAACTTTCATATTAGTGCATCATTTTGTGGGCATCATTCCCACCGGGGTTTACTCTTTTCAAGAGGTTCCCTAGTCAACATATCTTGTGTTATTGTGCAATTGTGTATGATTATCTTTCTATGGTTGATCAGTACATTGATTACATTGTTTAAAGAAGTTGAATTGATAAATTATCTGATAACTGATTCACCACCACCCTCTCAGTTATCTTGGGGATCTTTACTTTCTAACACATAGTATTGACCGAGCATCAGTATTTTTATATTTCAAGAGAATTCAGATTTGGAGCCGACATTGTTGAATTCTTGGATTATGTAAAACATGTTGACTTTATTTATTGATTGTTTGAAAGAATTGAATGCACTGAAAAATGTTTTATTGTAAATCTTTAAGAGATTTGAGATGTTTCTAGAAAAGGAGCCAAAGAACATAAAGTGGGTAGATTCAATGAATCTGACCTAACCCTAAGATCTACGAAGGAGATTGAGTAGAAAAAGATGAGTTAACCTAATTGAGGAAGTATTAAGTGAACCTAAGCATTAGGTATGTGTGTGCATGGGTGAAAAGAGGATGTTGGAAGATCGGTAGATGTTATTGACTGTATAAGCAGAAAAGGCTGAAGGAGGAGTGTGTTGATTGATTGAAGAAAAGTTCTGAGCAGATCAGAGATGGAGATGGAAAAATTTCAAAGTCAGTAAACTAGAATTTGTGTATGAAATTGTATCTAATATTTGCAAAGTGAGTTGTATGTTTTTCAAATCACTACTACTACTACTTTCTAACTATTGTAACAGTCAAAATCCTTTTAACAGAGGTTGACCTAACAGTCATATGTTTAAATCCTTTGAACAAGGTTGCATTCTAATGGAATGTATGTAGGTCATATATCAAGGCTAACTTCTAACAGAGTGATTGTAATCCTTTAACTGGGTCACACCTAATAGTGTGAATTGTAACCTTTGACAGGGTTGGCTTTTAACCGAGCTCACTTCAGAAGAGTGAAAATAATAGTAGCATGTTACAAAGTGGTTTTTCCCAGATTGGGTTTCCACTATAAATCCTAGTGTCAATGCTTGTGTGAATGTTTTGGTTTAAAGATTTCTATGTTTTACAAGTTAGATACAGTTGGGTAGTGTACTGCAATGTTATATGTTTCTATTATAGAATCAATGATGACCGAGTTGGTTTTGGTTGTTAGATCTGATTTAAGGAAAATTTTTTGAAGTTTGTTTTATACATCCAGACCTAATAAAAATAGATTCACCCCCCTCTTTGTTGTTCTAAATCATAGTAACAATTGGTATCAGAGTTGTGTTGCTTACTATTGGTGTTTATAGAAATCAAGTTTAAAGGGACTTGAAGCAAATGATCAGGATGTATAAGAAGAAGGTACCAAAGCTGAATAAGGGAAACTTCCATGCATGGCAAAGCTTGATGAAGTTGCATCTAGCTAGTATTGGTGATTCTAAAAATTACTACATTGAGAATGATTATGTCTCACCTATCGCACCTTTGACTTCCAAAGAAATGAGAGTTAAGCAAGAACATAATCAGGCAATGCTAGAAATTGCATCTACCCTAAGCTATCCTGAATTTGAGGACATTAAGGATTGCACAAGTTCTAAGGAGATGTGGGACACTCTTGCAAAGATCTATGGTGGTGACATAAATATACTGAAAGCTAAGGCTGAGAGTCTTAGAGGTAATATTGATGAAATGAGAATGCAAGAAGGTGAGAACATTGCACAATATTGTGGTTGAATAAAAGAAGTTGTGAATGCTATTAGAGGAGCATGTGGGACTATTGATGATGAAACTATAACTGGAAAAGTACTAAGAACTCTACGTCTTATATATGCTATTAAGATCTCAGCTATTTAGGAATCTAGATGTAACTCTGCAAATGTGCTTACTTTGGAAAGTTTGGTTGGAAAGCTGATTGCTTTTGAAATCTCTAACTATGATAACTTCACTGTTGGTAGTATTGGTAATATTGAATCTTCTTTTAAGTCATAATTAGTTCTGGACAAGCCAAAGAAAGAAAAAGAAAGATGCATCAATGAAAGTGAAAGAGAAAGTGACAGTGACAGTGACACTTCTGATGAAGAACTTGAAGATCTAGAAGCTCTTATGGCTAGAAGACTTAGAAGGAGAAAAGGAAAATATAAAGGTAAACTCCCTATTATATGTTTTTCATGTAATAAAGTTGGTCATATAGCTGCTAGATGTCCTGACAGGAATGATAAAGATGAAAAAAGAAAAAGCAAACATAAAGACAAAAGAGATGACAGAAGCTACCGAAGGCACAAAGACTACAAAGGAAAAGGTAAGAAATCTTGTTACATTGCTGAAGAAGAAACTGACACTAATAGTGATGATTTTGAAATTGAGGTAGTCTACGTTGCAATGAAAGATGAATCTAATGAGGATGAGAAAACTGCATTGATCTCCTATGTGAACAAGAGTGACAAATGGATTATTAACAGTGGTTGTTCACATCACATGACTAGTGACAAGAGTAAGTTTAAGACCTTACATCATTATAGAGGTAAAAGTGTAAAATTTGGTAATGATGCACCATGTCATGTTAGAGGAAAAGGTTTGATTAAACTAACCGATAAGATCTCTTGTGAAAATGCATATTGGGTTGAGGGTCTAAATTATAATCTGCTAAGTGTTGCATAGCTCAACAACACTAGTTACCGAGTGCAATTTCATCACAAGAAAGCTAAAATATTTGATGCTATTGGTGAACTGATCGAAAATGGAGAACAGACTAGAATTAATTTGTTCTCTCTTGACCTATCTGAAGAAGCATGTATGGTTGCACAACCTCATGACATTTGGTTATGGCATAAGAGGCTATGTCATGTTAACTTTGATAATGTGGTAGAAATAAGTAAGAAGAAGAAAGTAAGAGGTCTACCTAGATTAGAGAAACCTGAGAATGTGATGTGCAAGGAATGCCAATTAGGAAAAATGACAAAGTCAAGTTTTAAGAGAAAATCCTTTACTTCTAAAAACATTTTAGATTTGGTTCATGCTAACCTTTGTGGACCTATGGGTGTACAAAGTTACTGTGGTGCTAGATATTTTATCTTGTTTGTTGATGATCATACTAGGATGATGCATACAATGTTTCTAAAAGAAAAATCTGATGCTTTTCAATTCTTTAAGTGGTATTTGGCTAAGGTTGAGAAGGAGATAGGTAGGAACCTGAAATGTCTTAGATCTGACCGAGGTGGAGAATTTACATCAAATGAATTCAATCTATTTTGCAATGAAAGAGGGATCAAAAGATAGATGTTTGCACCTAGAACACCTCCACAAAATGGTATATCAGAGGGAAGAAATAGATCTATCATGGATTATGCAAGGACATTGTTGATTGAAAAGAATGTGGCATAGAAATATTGGAAAGAAGTTATAAGTACAACTGTCTACACTCTTAACCAGGTACAAATCAAGAAAGTTACAAATCTAACACCCTATGAATTATGGCATGGGCATGCACTATGTGTTAAATACTTTATAATATTTGAAATCAAGTGCTACATATTAAAAGACAATAGGAATGGAAAGTTTGTTGCTCAAAGTGATGAAGGCATATTCCTAGGGTTTTCCATAAAAAAGTAAAGCTTATAAGTGTTTGAACTCTAACACTAACAAAATTGTGAAAAGTGTGAATGTCAAAGTTGATGAGTATGCAGAAAGAAATGAAGTTGACAGCAAAAGAGAACTAGAAGATTATAGATCTTTTGTGTATATTGAAGAAGAAGAAGAGGCAAGTAATAGACTTGCACCTAATGCTGAGTCTCGGGTAAGCAATGTTGAGCAATAGGAAGATGCTATCGAGCATCAAGAAAACAATGCTGAAAGAGAACAAGAACATGCCGAGCGACAAGATAATGTTGTCGAGTATCAAGAAGAGGTTGTCAAGCATTCAAAAGTTGAATATGACAATCTTGTTAAGGAACCTAATGAAATAGAGGAGAGAAGAGTTGAACTTGTTTTGGAAAAATATGTAAGAAGACATCACAAGCCTGAATAGATAACTGGAGAAAAACATATTGGAATTTTGACTAGAAGTAAGACAAAGGATCCAACATGTTTACTGTGTGAATTTGAACCTAAGTCAACTAGAGAGGCATTAGAAAATGAAGACTAGATACAAGCAATGAATGAAGAAATAGACCAGATAGAGAAGAATGATACTTGGACTCTAGTGCCGAGACCTGAAAAAAAAAATGTTATAGGAACAAAGTGGGTGTTCCAAAATAAGTTGAATGAAAAAGGTGAAATAACTAGGAACAAAGCTAGGCTAGTATGCAAAGGCTATGCACAAGAAGAAGGAATAGATTATGGGGAGACATTTTCCCCTGTAGCTAGATTGGAAGGAGTAAGAACTCTGCTTGCATATGCTACTTATAAAGATTTCAAGGTATATCAAATGGATGTCAAGTCTGCATTCTTAAATGGTATACTAGAAGAAGTTTACATAGAACAGCCAGAAGGTTTTATTGATCCAAACATAAGACACATGGTATGCAAACTAAACAAAGCACTATATGGATTAAAACAAGCTCCCAAAGCATGGTATGAGAGATTGCATAACTACTTGATACAGATTGGATTTTCAAGAACAAATGACACAAGCAATTTGTGCATGAAAGATGAAGAAGGTAAAGGTATCCTGTTGGAAAAAAAAATTGTGGATGATATTATTTTTGGTGGACAAGATGCTTTGTGTTTTCAAATGAAATGCAAACTGAATTTGAAATGAGCATGTTTGGTGAGATCAAATTCTTTGTTGGTTTACAAGTATATCAGATAAAGAAAGGAATTTTCATTACACAATCTAAGTATGTTAATGAAATACTGAAAACTTTTGGGATGAAAGATTCTAGACCAGTGAGTACTCCTATGGTTACTAGACAAAATTTATCTAAGAATGATGATGTTGTAGAAGTGAACCAGTTTGTACAGATCCATGATTGGAAAATTGCAGTATGTTGTACATAGTAGACAAGATATTGCACTAGTTGTTGGGATTGTGGCAAGATTCACTGCCAATCCTAAGGAAACACACATGATGGTTGTGAAAATAATTATGGGATACTTGAAAGGGACTACTAACTATGGGCTATATTACAAGAAGGATGAAAGATTTGAACTAAGAGTATATGCAGATGCTGATTGGGTAGGAAATGTAGATGACAGAAAGAGCACTAGTGGTGGAGCTTTCTTTCTTGGACAAAGATTAGTCTCTTAGACAAGCGAGAAACAAAATTGCATTTCCTAATCTACTACTAAAGTCGAGTATGTTGTTGCTACAGTAAACTGTTCAAATTTGGTATGGATAAAACAATTGTTGGTAGGCATGAAAGAAGAAATAACTGAACCTGTTGTTATTTTCTATGACAACACAAGTGCTATCAACATTTCTAAGAATCCAGTGATGCATACTAAGACCAAGCTCATAGCAATCAAGTATCACTACTTGAGAGAATTGGTACAAGATAAAGAAGTCTAAATGGAATATGTGAATACAAAGGAACAATTAGTAGATGTATTCACTAAAGCTTTACCTAAAGAAGCACATGAGTATTTGAGAAGTCAATTAGGGGCCCTTCCCCTAACTGAGGTTGTCTAGTTAAGCTAGGAGCACTGCATCAAATATGCTACAATAGAATATTTGACAGATTGATGCAGAAGATTGTCACACTTTAGGACTGGCCTAGAGTTTTGAAGAAGAGAAAAAACAAGGAATCAGTCATAAGCAAGATGAAAAAGGGAGAAACACTGAGCTGCACGGATAATATCTACATTTGATGGATGTATATTTTAGTTTCTACTTTGGAATTTTTGTCAAAGAGGGAGATGAACTCAGATGATATAATAACACATGACACTAAAAAGAAAAGTAAGGTGATGATGAACTAAAATGAAGGATTGGGATAGAGGGAGATATGGATATTTTTGATGGTCATAGAAGTGAGGCTAATAGATTTTGAATTAGAATGAAGATAAGGATATTACAAATATTTTTTTCTAATGGATAGATAAGTTTTTGGATTGGTTGGTAATCCATGTGTTATTCAGGTGATATCATATGGTGTTGCCATCAATGCCAAAGAGGGAGATTCTTGGAAACTACAATTGAAGCAATTGTTGTGTTGTCATTGATCTCAAACCTTAACTGGTAAGACTATTGCTACTTAGGAAAGTACTATATCTATTGTATTATTGTGAAGAAGGGAAAGAAAGGATGGTAACAATAGCACCTAAGGAAAGGTTGAGTTATCTTGATACTACAAAGTGTACTTGACTATGTTGTACAATGATAAGACAATGTATTGTTTATCTTAGTAAGATTGAAGACTAAACTGGTAGGCTTGATCAAGAAAAAATGGAGAAATCATGTTCAAGTTGAGTAATGTTAGTGTCGACCGAGTCAGTATATGCCGAGCAAAATTCTAGTGTCGGCTGAACATCAGTTAATTATCAAGAAAGACAGTATAAGCCAAGGAAAATTTTTTAGTAATCACCGAGCTTTCTACATGAAGACCGAGTAGTTGATCATAGTATTGACCGAGCATCAATATTTTTATATTTCAAGAGAATTTAGATTTGTTGCTCACATTGTTGAATTCTTGGATTATGTAAAATGTGTTGACTTTATTTATTGATTGTTTGAAAGCATTCAATTTACTGAAAAATGTTTTATTGTAAATCTTTAAGAGATTTGAGATGTTTCTAGAAAAGGAGCTGAAGAACATAAAGTGGGTAGATTCAATGAATCTGACCTAACCCTAAGATCTACGAAGGAGATTGAGTAGCAAAAGATGAGTTAACATAATTGAGGAAGTATTAAGGGAACCTATGTATTAGGTATGTGTGTGCATGGTTGAAAAGAGGATGTTGGAAGATCAGTAGATGTTATTGACTATATAAGTAGAAAAGGGTGAAGGAGGAGTGTGGTGATTTCTTGAAGAAAAGTTCTAAGAAAATCAGAGATGGAGATGGCAAAGTTTCAAAGTCAGTAAACTAGCATTTGTGTACGAAATTGGATCTGGTATTTGCAAAGTGAGTTGTATGTTTTTTAGATCAATACTATTGCTACTTTCTAACCATTGTAATAGTCAAAATCCTTTTAACAAAGGATGACCTAACAGTCATATGTTTAAATCCTTTGAACAAGGTTACATTCTAATGGAATGTATGTAAGTCCTATAACAAGGCTCACTTCTAACAGAGTGATTGAAATCCTTTAACCGGGTCACACCTAACAGTGTGTACTATAACCTTTGATAGGGTTGGCTTTTAACCGAGCTCACTTCAGAAGAGTGAAAATAATAGTAGCATATTACAAAGTGGTTTTTCCCAGATTGGGTTTCCACTATAAATCCTAGTGTCAATGCTTGTGTGAATGTTTTGGTTTAAACATTTCTATGTTTTACAAGTTAGATACAACTGGGTAGTGGAATGCAATGTTATATGTTTCTATTATAGAATCAATGATGACCGAGTTGGTTTTGGTTGTTAGATCTGATTTAAAGAAAAGTTTTTGAAGTTTATTTTATACATCTGGACCTGAGAACAACTGATTCACCCCCCTCTCTATTGTTCTAAATCATATTAACACATATATGCGAGCGCGCACGCGCGCGCGTGTGTGTGTGTGTGTGTACACACACACACACACATGTGCATGTATGCATGTATGTGTGCATGTATATGTATGTATACATATGTACATGTGTATAGATAGATTTTTATGTATACATGTGTACATACATAAGACCTAGGTAAGACTAATTACACCTAATAAGACCTAGATAAGACTAATTAGACCTAATACTTGACTAAGAAGACATAATTAGATACCTCAAATTAGACCCCTTGAGTAAATTGTGACCCATTAAGACCTAATTTTTAACCTATTACCTGACCTAATATGAGTAATAAGACCCAAATTAGGACCTAATATCATTAATAGGATGGGCCTTAAAGAGGTAATTAGACCTAATAACACCAATTAACACCTAATAAGACATGTGTAACTAGTCCCAAGTATACCTAATATGAGTAAGAGGACCCCTTAAGACCTAATTAGACCTTTAATTAAGACTAATTAACACCTAATATCATGAGTAATAGGACCTACTAGTACTGTTATACACTAAGTTTGCACCCTCATTTTGAGCTCTCGTAGTCTTGATAACTTAGTATAACATTGGAATCATCTCCACGTTGTGGGAACTATGCTAACTAAGATGAGACCTCCAGGTTCTAGGCTAGTTCCTCTTGGATAATCACCTTAATTTTCTTCTAGACATGAAAGTAAAACTTGAGGGGAAAAGGTATAGAAGGAATGCTTGAAAGGGAAATGACTTGAAAGAAAACTACCTCCTAGGTGATACACCAAAATGAAGGGTTTGAATCTTAGTATAGAGGATGAAAATAATGAACAACTCAGGTCTAGGATATCACAACTCACTAAATAGGCCTGCATAAATATTTCATAGAAGGGTCTGCAATAGAAAGAGGCTATTCAGGGAAAGAGAGAGAGACTTTCACAAACAATAGCATTCCTAAGTATTCAGACATAATCTACAACTTGGAGACAAACATTCACCTCTACAACTCGATATAGGAATGAGACAAGATTGTTAGGGGGTTGTAGTATACCCACAAACAAATTCACATCAAATCATCCAAAAGAATACACAAATATTGCAAAAAGAGAGAGGGATCAGGAACCCTAAGATGTCACTCAAAACATACATATACCTCAACTAATAAGAGATAATTCAAACAAGGAAGCATAGGGACAGAGAAGATGTCACAAAATACCTCTGCAATATTTGGATTATCAATGAAAAATTACAGAATGTGGAAAACTAGAGGGTAGGAAAAAATGCCACAGATAGCCTTCCAAGAAAGAGAATTTCTCCTTTACAAAATGTGAACTCTGAGCTCTAAAGCTCCAAAAATTAACTATATACATCTCCTATTTGGCACACAGGCTAGAGTCAAAACCTAATTAGGGTTACAAGATTTTCTATAATAATCAAATCCTAATTCAAACAAGTCTGATCATAAATGTATCCCTGCAACATCATGGCCGATCAAATATTTTGTTCACATGCCCATCCATGTACTACATTGCTTGCAGACAAGCAACCTGGATTCATCAACTTTCCTACACAAAACCTCACCATGAATGCTAAAAATGGTACCTCTCAGGGACAAGAATCAACCCATAATGGCCGCCCAGACTTCCTCATCATCTTCTTTCAACTGCATATGTCTTGAAGACATAAATTCTATCTATCCACTCTATCGCAAATGACTATTGGATCAAAACCTATCCAAAACCCTGCAAAGAAATAAATTTGAATTTAAATATTAATAGCTAGTAGGTGGTGCCATACTTTTCCTCCATCGATGATCAATGTTTAAATCTCAATCTCCTTTTAAAACATGATTGTTAGATCTTCTTGTTTACCTAGGAACCGTTCGTCTGCAGAGTTAACCTCAAGTTCACCTCAGGTTACCTTTTCTCATTGGTCACAGGACCACTAATTGTTTTAACTAACCCTAGTTAAGTTTGGAGAACATGAGATAACCATTTAGTTGTTGATTCATTTAATGTTTTCTAACCCTAGGCCCATTCATCACTTGGAAATCCTTCATTCGCCCCGACTGCCTCATCAGCAAACACCTCGGCAGGCTCTGACAACGGACCCACTGTACCATTGATTCCAATCCAATGGCACCCGCATGATCTCATGTGCCTCAAATATTCCTTCCAATCATGCACCAGCCGTAGATCCTTTTAGAACTGGGACCCCACGACACATTAGACTAACAAATGAATCCTCATCATCCCACAACAGCCAATCATATGCGAGCACATTAGTGCCACATAGCACTTCAGACCCACGACCCTCTGAGATTCTCATCAGATAGTCATCGCATGATCTCATAGGGTAAGAATATCCTATGAGATCATACGACCACTGTAGATCTTTGCCTTTCTGATAGAGCCACAGACCCCTGACATGGTCCCACTGACAAGAAATGACTCATTCACATGTGGACCAATCAGAATATGCCACCTATGCACACCTGGCAGTGGACCCACCTATTTGAAGAGTTACATCACAAAGGAGAATCAATGGTTGGCGCATAATCTCATGGCTCTGACAGAACACATGAGATCATGCACCAGTCATTGGATTGAAAAGGTGTCAGAGAGGCGGGCCTAGGAGACATAAAGGTTGAAAACATTAGAAAAGATTAAGTGCTGGGACTTAGGAAATATTTATGCATGTGGGTTTTGGGAACCTTAAGTGGCTGAAAAAGGTAATGAAAGATTATAATAGGCCAAAGGCATTTTTAGGGTTTCTCTCTTGTAACGGCTACTTTTATGAATTTTTTGACTATAGACCAGGGGATAAAAAAAATTGTAGAGGCCAAGAAACTAGACATAAAACCATGAAATTTTCAAGGATGCTTGGCAGGGTTAAAACAGGGACCTAGGGATAGATTTTAGCCAAATTTTCCTGGAACAAGGAAAATTGGGGTAACATTTTTGCAATTTCTGCTCGATGTTAGCCTGCTAGACATGAAAAACTAGTGGCCTTGACATAATCCATTGGGCATGGGGTCATATTGAGCACAAAATTTTGATAGAGAGACAAAACTGAACCAAAAGGACAAACTTGTGCATAGGCACTTTTTGAAAAGCAGGAAACTAACCTAGAAAAATAGGGAAAGAAAAACAAGAAACATATTTACAAGAATTTACAGAGAGGGATTAACCTCAAAGCAAGGCTTCAAGTGGAAACCATTCACTGATATTGGCAAGGCATCTCCTTCAAGAGTTGATAGCTAAAAAGCATTGGGTCCCTTGCACTCTATTATAACAAATGGTTCACCCTAGAATGAATCAAATTTTGTATGTCTGCCAGGCTTGGATCTAAACTCATCCCACTTGAGGACTACATCCCTAACTTTAAAATCTTTGATCCTGGCTCTTTTATCAAAGCTCTTCTTTGTCTGAATCTAATGGAACTCCATATCTTTCATGGATTTATCTCTAAATTCCTCCAACTCCATGAGTTGAGCATACCTGATTTGCAAAGGATCTCCTTCTTCAAATATGGCATATTGAGTAGCCAAGTGCAGAGCTGGTAATTCAGTTGAAATGGAAAACTTAGCCTCCTTTCCATACACTAGCATATAAGGATAATTCCCAATAATCTTCTTTGGAGTGATTCTATCTAACCATAAGGCAGACTTCAGCTTAGTATGCCAATCCCTTTGGTTATCCTGCAGGGTTTTCTTGATTATCCTGATCAAGTTCTTGTTTGTTGATTCTGCTAAGTCATTTCCCTAAGGGTAATAATTTGAAATTTTATTCAGATAAATGCCATTCCTGATTTCCCATTCTAAGACTTTGAGGCCTATGAATGCCAATGAATTATATGATACCATGGAATCTGGAGTGCCAAATCTATGGATTATATCATCATAAAAGCTTGATATAGCTCTCTCATTTGATTCTTTTAAGGTGACTACCTCTGTCCATCTAGTGAAATAATCTATTGTAGTAATTATCCACTTGTGTCCTGCACTAGATGGAGGATTGATCACACCAATAAAGTCTATACCCCATTTCATGAAAGGTTGCTCTGTTCTGACTGGCTATAGGGGCAAGGTTGCAAGCCTTTCTTTTCCAACAAACATAGCACATTTGATACATTTTCTCACATAATCATGGCTATCCTTAAAGATAGATGGCCAATAGTATCCAGCCCTCATGATTTTAAAAGCAGTAGTCCTAGGAGAAAAGTGACCTCTAGAAGGTCCATCATGAAACTCAAATAGGACATCAGCTATCTTTTTTGAATCTATGCATCTTAAAAGGACACCACTATGATCCTTTCTAAAAATAATCTCATCTATTAGCACAAAAGGAACAGATTGTAATCTATAGTATCTTCTTTTTGCTGAATCCAAACCTGTAGGACATTGTCCTATCTTCAAGTAATCAATCATGTTAGGCAACCAACCTGATGCCTTGGCATGTTCTTTTGTAGAATGCACAACCAAAGATGCATCCATTTTCTCTAATGTCTTTGAACTTTCATCTCCTACCAAATGCTCACAAAGACCTCCTCCTCTAACTAGGTTGGTGGTTTGGATATCAATGTCATATTCCATCACCTTGGTGATCCAACCAGCTCTTTTCTCATTCAGGTCCTTGGAAAGAAAAAATTCTTTGACACTTGGATGAGTACCTTTCAAGTGTACCTTTCTATGAGTCAACAAATACCTAAACTTTTTAAGGCTCTTCACCATAGCAAGCACGTGTTTCTCTACAAAAGAGTATCTATGTTCATATTCTTATAAACCTTTGCTAAAGAAAGCAATACGCTACTCCAATCCATTTGAATTTTCTTGAGTCAGTATTGCAGATATAGCATCATGACCCCCATAAGCATAAAGGATAAAATCCTTACTAAAATTTAGGTTTAATAGGGCAGGAGCTTCTATCAAGGCTTCTTTGATAGCCTAGAAATTAGCTTTTCCTTTTTTAGTCCAGCTAAAAGTTGAACTCTTCTTTAACATGGCTGTCAAAGGCTTAAGTAAGTCTACCATATTAGGCAAGAAACACCTAACAAAATTAATCTTTCCTATGAAGGATTGAAGGCTTTTCTTATGATGTAGCAATGGTAGCTCTAAGATAGCTGCAATCCTCTCAGGATCTACTGTGATCCCTTCTTTGGATACTACATATCCCAACAATTTTCCTTCATGAACTGCAAACACACATTTCTTGGGATTAAGAGATATCCAAAAATCTTAATTGAAAGCAAAAAAGTCTTCAATTGCATCCCAAACTCTATGTTTGTATTCTTTCATGGTGTCATTTTTGGTTGCACTTATCCCTCTTACTTGGCTGATAACTAACTCATTGTCACCATAAACTTTTAGGGCCTTAAGCCCTCTTTTTCTAGCCCACTCTAGCCCATTCACAAGGCTTTCATACTCTGCAGTGTTGCTAGTACAAGAGAAATTGAATCTAAAGGTAGTATAATACCTTTCTCCTTTTGGGGACACTAGCATAGCACCACCACCAGAACCATGTCTACTTCTAGCTCCATTAAAAAATAGTTCCCAAACCTGATTATTCTAATCCTCTAAATCAGTGTCTTCTTTGAGGAGGCTTGGCTCTATGGATCCACTTTCTTGTATCAAATAACTTCCCAAACCAAATTTTCTCAGGCCTCTCAATCTCTTTCATCCAGTAAAATATTAGGGATACTTTCTATCTTTGTGCTTGCTTCACTAATGGTTTGGAAGTCACTGTCATCAAATATAGGGCAGTTTGCATTGATGGTATTGGACACATAAGGTTCTATATGGTGTGCTACCAATTTCTCTTATTTAATGGTGACCTTGGTACCATATCTTGTATGAAATAGCATGTGAGACCAGTCAGAAGATAAGTAGCCTCCTATCTTGGCTGTAAACTCCCTTGACAAACATATGGCAAATAAAGCAAGGAGATCTATGATATATATATCAAGGAGGATGGAGAAGTTAGGACTAGAATGAAGGATCAGACTAGTATCCTTAGCCACACCTATAGTAGTAACTGAGGATCCATCAAGTTGGGTAACCTTCTTTTGGAAGGGTTCATATTTTAGTTCTAATTGGTCAGCTACCTTCTTAGGCATTACAGTGCTAGTAGCTCCACTATCTACCATACAATTATGTACTAAATATTTTCTAATGATTAGAGATACATAAAAGGGAGGTGGTTTTGAATTACTACCTTGCATGGTATTGGCCTTGGGGTTGCTACTTGGAGCCTCATTTTCTTGATTAGTGTTAACCAACACTGGCTTTGCAACTTCTTTTGTAGGTTGAGGAGTTGTTACTTTAGTCATGGCCTTCTTCAGGATTTCAGACTTCCCTGGAATAGCCAGAGAGTCCCACATAGACATGGTGTCATTCACCTTCTTCATGTTGTCTATGATATTGAAAGGTGTCACTGTGTGTACTCTTTGTTGTGCCTTCACCATAATGGGCTCCACCTTTTTTGGAATTTGGCCTTCTTTGCTTGTAATGGCAAGATCCTCCTTAGGTGTGATGGGATTAGCTTGTTGTGGTGGTTCCGTAGATGTAGTGGCTTTGGCATTGGAATCTACTCTCTCCATGTCTTGAGCTCTCCTTTTTGCTCTTGTATAGGAAACAAAAGAAACTTCATCATTGACTCCATTGAAGTCTGGTTGCTCCCAATTGAAAAGGCACTCTCATTATCTTGTGGTTCCTACTGAGGAACTGATCCACTGGATGAAACCTCTGATTGAGCTTGTGAGGCATTTTGAACCATTAGAGATTGGTTCATCCATCCATTTGAACATGTAGCCTGATTGTGAGGTTGATTATAAGGAAAGCACCATTCACTATCCATAGCCATATTATTTTGACTAGGGACCATATCCCTCACTAGATTTGTAGAATTGAGAGGTGCAGGGTTATATGGTTGGAATGGTCTTTGACTAAAACTTTGCCTTTGTCCTTGATACCCTCCTTGGTATGGTGGCCTATTTTGTTGATAAGGCTGTCCCTAATTTTGATATTGTTGATTATGACCTTGGCCTTGTGGCTGAAAGGGTGGTTTGATTCCTTGCCCTTGTCTCTTTAGGTTTGTAACCTCCTTAGTTAGAGTTTGCAACAAGTTTCTCATTTATTTTTTACTGCTTTCTTGACTATTCTTCATCTCTTGCAGCTCTTGAGAGAAACGTGTGCTTAGCTTTTGACCATTGGTACTAGCCTAAGGTGCCAATATATTGGGAATAGGGGTAAATGGGGGTACTTGTGCAGGTGCAATGGATTGAAGGCTAGGAAAAATGGGCATGGGTGGCCTTCTAGTAATCATGCCTACTTGGATTAAACAATTTTCATCCTTGACAACAGTGTCAAAGGCTTAGGGTAGGGAAGTACCATCCATAGACTAGATCATGATAGAAATTTGACCATTCAAGCTTTGCAAGTAGTAAAGAAAAGTGTGGTCAGCTAATGGCCTTATAGAGACCGGAATTATATTCCATGTGTTGGGAGTTCCCTTTTATCTTCAACTTGTAAATTTATACTTTGATGGATAACTTTAATAAAACTTTGACTCTATCACCACTCCAAAGTCTACAAGGAAGAGGGCCAATTAACAAGGATCAACAATGAGATCCTCCTACACTTTGAGCCTTAATGCTCAGGCGGGTGTACCCTTGATTCACTTCTTCAAAGGAATCACAAAATAATATACAACTATACCCCTTACTAATTGATTGAAGATTTTATCATTTGAATGTGTGTGTGATTAATGATGATGGACTGCTTCCAAAGAATAGATCAGTGCCTCATCCTAGGGAAAAGAGTCACCTAATAACATATTTCAAACTAAAACCTTAACTCAAATACACATGAACCTAGAGTAAGTGCTTTGCCTATTACTCCCCTCACTCCCAAACATGATCATTAAATTCCAATCTAACAATGACTCACTGAAATCACCCTAAAGGCTTCAATCCTAAGTTTGTTAGGAACTCCAAGCTGATCTCACAATACTCTTTGTTTACCATATGCTAATCCACTTTGTGACCTTAACATATATGAATCCATAATAAAAAAAAAGAAGACAATCAGAGATCTGAGATAGGAATTCAAGTGTATTCTCATTAATTTTCAGAATCAATATATTACCAAAACAACAAAATGCTGAGGAAAAAGACCCAAAATCCAAGCTCTCCTTACTCGGTATAATACCATCAACAACTAGGGACCAAAAAAAAAGATTTGGAACCCGCACTAAATCAAAAATCCTGCAATATATACTACCACTACTCACCTTGGAATCCTCAAAGAGGATGCATCAAGCTTCGGGTGACTAGGGTTAGGGTTTCACCCACCAGACCCACTAGAAACGGTCACAAATTTATTATAGGGGAAGAAACCCAAGAAACCAGGAGAAAGAAAATCCTAGAGAGATCCCTAATCATGACAATTTTATTGAGAAAGTACTAAGAACCCTGAAAATGCCAAATTGTCAACCTATTTGGCCACTTGCAACACACCTCAAGCATAAAAAACATGGTACAAACCCCTGCAGATGATCATGGAACACCCTAGACCATACTACAATAGCAAACAAATCATCTCTTACCAACACTAGTCACTTCTACATTCAATTTTGGTCCTTTTGGTCATAGGAAACCCTTCACAAATTTGAATTTGAAAATAAACAGCTACTTTATGGAACTTGCAGTAAATCGGCGATCATCTCATCTTCACATGGCCTGACAAGATTCCATTAGATTACACGCTTGCCATTGATCTAGAATCTCCTCCCTACCCTAACAACCCCCTGACACCAAAAGAAATCAACAGCCATCGCAAAATCTCAAACCCCTAACAAATCCTATAAGAACTTACATCATTCATTGATTTATTGACAATGTCAAGTCCCTCTAACACATCTAGAAACTAGGTCCTACTGACATCATATCTAGTCACTCACCCGTGGACCAATCAAAGCCTGCCATTTGTACTTATGTGTCACTTTGGACCCACCTTTGTCAGCCTTCTTCAGGGAATGCATCGAACAACCATTGTTAAAGCGTTATGTTAAAACCCGCACATCTTCCCTCAGCGGTATAGTGATGATCATTGATTCTACTCACTCGTTAACAAGTCAATAGGGAAGGAAGATAGGGCCCGCCAGGACATATGGCACACGGTCATGAATTCACATGTCAGAGACCTCTAACACCAAACAGTCTTGTGAATTAATGACAACCACATATTTTGAAGGGGTGAAACCTTGGAAATATTAAAATGGTAGACTAAGGAAAAATAAAGGCGCAGGACCTTAGAAAATATTTAAAGTCGTCAGGGGTAGAAACTTAGGAAAAATTAACAGCCAACCCCGCAAGGTGATAAAATATTAAAGCACAAGCGCTAAAGGATTTTAAGTGGCTCGAAAAAGTAACATTAAAATAGAACAGGGCCAAGACAATACAAAGGGTTTTCATACCAACGGCTAGTTTTTCAAAAATTTGAACTAGGGCTAATGCCAGAGACCTAAAAGCAACTGTAGAGACCAGAAGAAAAGGGCTCAGGCCATGAAAATTTTTCAAGGTGCTAACAGTGGCTCTGTCTGGGGATGTATGCCTCCTACATCCATAACAAGGATCTAGAATCATTGGTTAAAGCAGACCATCCCACTGGAAAACATGACAACAGAGAGCAACAAGACCAAAACCCTAGGAACCAAGACAAAACGGAATAGGGGCAAGCAACTTATTTATAGGATTTACAATTTATACAAACCTAACTACTGTTCATGGAAAATAAAATACCTTCAATTGAAGTATTTCTTCAAGAATTGTCCATGAACTAGCAATTCTTGAACATCACCATTTAATTCTTTTACAATGTATGAATCTTGGCCCCATTTCTCATGAATTAGATATGGCCCTAGCCAGATGGGATCAAATTTACCATGTTTTCCCTTATCCTCTAGTCTGGCATTCCAAATTAACATCAAATCACCAGGTTCAAACTTCTTGTCAACAGTCTTCTTGTCATACAAATTCTTAACCTGCAACTGCAATTTGGCATTCCTGGCAACTGACTCTCTTCTAGTCTCATCCAACCTAATGAGGTCCTCAATTCTCAACTACATTTCATCATCTATGTCATCATCATATAACTGAACAAACTTGTACATTTCCAATAAATTATTCTAAGGCATTCTTACATGTATTCCATATACTAAGTCAAATGGTGCAAAACCAATTTCCCTCTTCACAGTCACCCTATCAGCCCATAGAGCTAATGGCAGCTTTGAATTCCATGCCCTCTTATTCCTTTCAAGAATCCTCTTTAGGATTTTAATCAAACTCTTATTAGTAGATTCTGCCTGACCATTTCCTTGTGCATGATAAGATGAGGAATTAGAAATCTGAATTCCCAAACCTTTGCAAAAGTCCTTGTATTTAGCAGACCTGAAGCACATGGCATTATCACTTACTATTCTCTCAGGGCAACCAAACCTTGTAACAATGTTATTCAATAGAAAATCAGTTACCACCTTACTAGTTGCATTTCTTGTAGGTATAGCCTCTACCCACTTTTTAAAGTAATTAGTGGCAACTAAGATCCATGAGTGTCCTCAACTAGACTTGTTTGGTATCTCCCCTATGAAATCAATTCCCCATTGTTGGAAAGGATCATGTACTTCTACTGGTTTTAAAGGCATATTACCTGAAAATTTAAGCTTACCAGAGAATCTTTGACAAGCATCACACCTCCTTACCAACTGCTCTGCATCCTTGAAGATTGTGGGCCACCAAAATCCTGCTCTCAAGATTTTATGAGCAGTTGTTTTACCCATATAATGCCCACCACAAACTCCCTCATGCATTTCTTTTAACAGCTTGTTAGCCCAATCCTCATCAACACACTTCAAAAGTATGGAATCTAAATTCTTTCTATACAATTTACATTTCACAATTACATACTTGATGGCCTGTAATTTTAATGTCCTCTTCTTATTATCATTCATTCCTACTAGACATCTCATATTTCTCAAGTAATAGATGATATCCTAATACCAGATACAATCATCCATATCACATGTATAATCAATTTCAAAATGATTTACCTGATTTGCATCAAGATTGGATTGAGCCATCAGTTTTTCCAATCCTTGTCCTCTAACCAAGTTAGTAATTTGGATGTCAACATTGAATTCTTGGATCCTATTGATCCATCTACATCTTCTCCTAGACACCTCTTGCTGTGAGAAAGTATCCTTCACAGCTACACTTGGCACAAAAGCAATCACAACTGCCCCCATCAAGTAACACTTAAAAGCCTTCACTACCTTCACAAGTGCATATGCTTGTTTTTCATTTATGTCATATTTCAATTCAATAGCCTGCAAAGATTTACTAAAAAATGCAATAGGGTGCTCATAACCATCCTTATTCTTTTGTAACAAAACTGCAGCAATAGTGTGAAAAGATGCAAAGGAAAAGATATGCATTGGGACATTATAATCAGGTGCCTTAAGCACTGGTGCATCTTTGATAGCCTGCTTGATATTTTTGAAAGCCTCATTAGGCTCACCCTCCCAATTGATTGCAGATCCCTTCTTCAACGTATTAGAAATAGGTCTAGTAACCTCTGCAAAATTTGTCACAAACCTCCTTAAGAAATTGACCTGACCAAAGAAGGACTGAATCCCTTTAACATTCTTTGGTCTCTAAATTTTATCAATGGTTGCTACCCTCTCAGGGTCAATTCTAATCCCTTGCTTGCCAACCAAATGACCAAGCAACTTACCTTTAGTGACACCAAAAGCACATTTCCTTGGATTTAATGAAATGCCAAATTCCAAAGCCCTCACAAATATCTTCTCTAAATGAGTACAATGGTCTTCTTCCCACTTGGAATAGGTAGTTAAATCATCTTGATATACAAAAAGGAAATCATTTATAAAATATAAAAAGGAAACATCCATTGCCCTCTGAAAAGTAGCACCAGCATTTGTGAGACCAAAAGGCATTCTCACATAAACATATGTCCCCCAAGGTGTTGTAAAAGTTGTCTTGAATTGCTCTGATTCCTTGACAATTACCTGATTGTAACCAAATAAACCATACATCATAGACATCAATTCTAATTCGGTCACTCTCTAAAACATAGCTTCCATATTGGGCAGACAATAGTTATCTTTTAATGAGCTGATGTTCAAATTCTTGAAGTCCACACAAAGCCTAATGTCACCATTCTTCTTTCTCATAGGAACAAGGTTTGAAACCCAAGAAGAGTGCCTAATAGGCTTGATAATTCCCGCATCCCTCAGCTTCATTAACTCTTCTTGCATCTTGGGTGCTAAAGTAGGATTAATAGGCCTTTGTTTTTGCCTGAAAGGTTTAGCATCTTCTCTCAATGGAATAATATGCTGAAACAAATCTTCTCTATAAACCTTTAGGTCATCATATGACCATGCAAAAACATGCCTAAATTTTCTTAATAATTCAATCAAAGATTTTCTCACATTGTGAGATATGTCCCTACCAATGTATACCCTCTTAGGTGCCTCATGTGTTTCGAGATTTATCTCCTCTAGATCAGCATGATCTTCATTTTTTATATTCTTTTGAACTCTATCCTGGTTATCAAAGACAGTCTCCAAAATAGCAAGCCCCTTGGGCATCTTGTTAGTTCTAAGTTGAATGACCTCATTGCCAAAGACAACCTCTCTTCCTTCTACTAACTCAACCAAGGCTGAACAATCAAATTCCTAACCATGATACTGATCTTCATAATTCATAAATTTCAAGATATCATTATCATCATCAAAAACTTGCCAATTCTCAATATTGTCTGGTATACTAGGCCTAGCCTAAATTTCAACTTTAGAAATACCAGAAAAAGTAATATCAGTGGGATTTATTGCAATATTGGCTAACAAATCAGCCATCTTATTATTACTCCTATCCTTCCATTCAATATTGAAGGCATCAAAATGTTCAATCAAATCCCAAACTACATTCCTATATTGTTTTAACCTTTTGTTTTTGGAAGCATATACTGACCTGACTTGGGACACTACCAACTTAGAATCACCAACAACACTTATGCATTTAATTCCATGCTTCTATGCCAACCTCAATCCTAACAACAATGCCTCATATTCTGCTATCTTGTTGGTACAAAATAAATTCAATGTGAAAGAAAATTTGTAGGTGTTTCCATTAGGAGAAATAAGTAAAATACCTGCTCTTGCTCCATCCTTGCAATTTGCACCATCAAAGTACATTACCTACAAATCACCTTTCATAGAATTAACACTTACCTCAACAGAGATAGGTGACAAAATAGGTTCCTTCTCAAGCTCAAGGATCTCTGCCCTAAAAGCATTAATATCAGTATCCACAAAACATGTAGTTTCATTATCAATATTCCTTTCAATCATGTGGCATACTCTTGGCTCTCGATCAATCTTGACAAACTGATCATCAATCTTGAAAGTGGCATAGGACAGATCACACTGTAAACTTCCACCCATGGTAGCAATCCACCTTCTAGATAGTAGCATCCCATAATGAGGAGGGATGTCCACCACCAAAGCACTCATTATTAACTCTTTCTCTGGATATGCTACTAGCCTATATGGCATTGCATTGATAGTCCCAATAACTGGTACCTCCCTTTGATCCATTGCACAACATCTACCTTGAACTGTATCAACTTTAAGGCCCAACTTCTCCATGATTTTGAAAGGCATAATAGTATTAGAGGCACCACTATTAATCATACAATTTATTAGTTTCATTCCATTCACAAGAACACTTAAAAAGAATGGATCAATGTTTTCATGGCTAGCATTGACAGAACTGTCCAAATATATAGGAGGAATTTCAAATATAATTCCCTGAGGAGCAACACCTTTCAAAGCTTTATCTAGAGATCCATTGCATGCAACATCATTGTTATGAACATTATCTACCCATGAAATAGCTTTGTCTTTGTGTTCAGGGAACCTCAACAATTCTAACAATGGAACCTTAATTGTAATTTGGGATAATACAGCTAACATATCAATAGGAGCAGAGGAAGGAATCTCAATCTGCACTGCCTTAGTATCCTTTTTTTTGTTTGATACATTAGGTGTATTGGCCACCCTCATTTTTTCAATCTTAGCCATTGTGTTAACTGGCTTCTCAATTTCACTAGAAATTCTATCAACTCCAACTCCCTTTGGTTCACAATTCTTACCTTTTACATTCTTGAATTTCACCATGTGATCACCTCTTGATTTGCTCTCATTAGGCTCTCCAGAGTTGGTACTCTTTATAAAAATTCCTACATCTTTTCCATTTGTATCCCTTGCCACCATGCCTCTAGTTTGCACTTGAGCAATCATTTCTGCAGTAATCATATCCATCTCTTCTCTAGAAGGTCTTCTTAAATTTACTGGCTCAGAAGAAGAGTTCATGTTACATGTCTTCTTATCAATGTCTTCACTATCAGAAAAAACCTCTTGATGAAAAAGGGCCTAATTGTGTCTCTTCATATTTACATCTACTTCTTCATCAAAATCATAATCATCTTCATATCCTAGATATGAAGTAGCCATGTTGCATCCAACATCAGCTTGATCTTCTTCTTGATGTATCTCCTCACTGCCACAATCTTGATTTGCAGCCATATAATTTGCAACCATACAATGCTCTGCAGAATGAGGGAACTAGCATGCAACACACCAAGGTATTTCCTCCATGACATTTATTGAAGCCTTTTGTAGAGGGTCAGGGACACCTCTGTCATTATTACCTCTTACAGCAGGGACAATAGGCTTGCCATCCTTCCATTGGGTGTTGTAGGGGTAGATCTGCAATCTATTTTTCTTATTGAAATTGTTGTTAAACTGAGGCCTTTCATTGGTAGGAGCATTGATGTTCCTATTTGTAGGTGCCTTCAAATCCTTCAATGCATTGAGCACCTTATCCAATTTATCTTCTTCTTGCCTCCTAGTTCCAACATTCCTATCATTTTCTTTTTTGTATTTCTTGTCCCCAAACAAGTTAGGATCATCTCTCTTCCCACCCAATCTTCCTGATATTTTCATGTTGTTCTTAATATTGACAGCAATCCTAAAAGCATCTCTAAGGGTTCTTGGTTCTTTGTCCCTCAACAAGTATCCCATCTTTCCATCAAATGCATTGAAGTATGTGGTCAGACAGACATTATCATCTAACAGCATAACTTGGAACAACTTATGCATACCCTTCTAAAATCTCATGTTGAATTCAGCTGCAAACTCATTCTCATTTTTCCTTATGGTATTGAATTCATTCAACATGAAACTAACATTAGGCCTATCACCATACTTCTCTTTGAAACATCTCTCAAGAGAATCCCAAGTATCAATACATTTATCAAGAAGTCTCTTAAACCAATCTCTAGCATCCTCAATTAGAGATTGAACAAACAATTTCATGACTACATCCCCATGCTCTACCTCATAATCATTAAGCATATCAACAAATAACCTAAGATGATCCTCACAACTAATAACATTATTACCATCAAACTTAGGTACCTTGTCTCTTATATCATTTGGAAAAGCATTCGGGTAGCCAAGAATTCCATCAAAACTAATTTTCCTATAGCCTTCTAGTTGCATAGGTCTTCTTTGAAAACTTGAACTAGTGTTAACCCTAGGATCAACATTTGCATTTACATTTCCATCTACTTGTGCATTTGACTGTTTTCTAGGATCAGCACCTATCCTAGCAGATGAAGAAGGAATTGAACTAGTAGTAGCATTACTAAGTGGAATAACAGTAGTCATAGATGGCATACCTAGTTTAGTAGTAGATGGTAGATGGGCCAAGAGTATTTGCAGATGAAGCCTTCAAGAACTAGATCTTTCTTCTCTTTTTTGCAATAGAGGCTTCAATTTCAGCCCTCTCTAATTCTCTTACAAGATCCTCATCTTCTTTTCTTCTTCTTTCAATCTCTGTGTCCTTATTTGAATTGGGTGGTGGGACCCCTAGTATTGTCAATGATCTACTTTTTTGATGTCCCACCATCTTTTGCTTTCCTTTCTCACCAGTGGCAACAGCAGGCCTAGTGATCTCATGCCCATCTTTATCTTTAGGGAGGGAAGCATAACTTTGAACCTGTCTAACCACAGGGCCCTCCTTATCAAATTCTTGATCTTGCAGTAAGTGCTCTTTCTCACTCCTCAAAGCTTCAAGCTCACCAAAAACATCATGTTGCAAAGTCTTAGGAGTAGAAGAAAGCATCTTGTTTCTCCCCTTCATTTCATTAATCTTTCTAAGGAGAGACTATCTTTCTATTAGAGCATTCACCTTTTCAGATTCTCTCTCCTCTTGTAACCTCTTATGTATGGCATCCTACTCTGCCAACTGTAACCTTAGTGCATTTAAATCATCCGGGTCTACCATAATGTCATCAGAACCTGATGACACATCCATATCAATGAGATTTTGATATGGGAAATGGACTTGCCTTGGTCTCATGGGTTCTCTTCTGAAATTATCTTCATCAAGATCTAAATCAATCTCCAAACCCATCTCTCTGGCTTGTTCATCTTGACCTGTAGGCATTGGACCCTTGTCTTGAAATACAGCCTCTGGGGTATCATAAAATCCATCTTCGGAGTGACCACCATCTGATCTAGAAACTCTATCTTGTGAACCTTCCTCACTTGAGGAAACATGTGGTGCTCTACCTCTGGTATTTCTTTGTTCTCTTATGGGAGCACTAGTAGACTCACCATTCCTTCTAATCCAACTCTTCTTCTCGTGTCTAGGAAATTTCTTCAGAGTGACCTTTGAATTTTTTCTGACAAAGGACCTAGTATTCCTCCTTTTGTCCATGATTTACAATATGACACTAGTTCTTAACCTTTTGAGTCACCACCCACCTAGGTAGGAAATCTTTAACTGAATCAACAGGAAAACAAGAGTGCACTTTATAGCTTTATCTCTAGACTCTCCCCAACAGAGTCACCATTTTGTTGGGAGTTCCCTTTGATCTTCAACTTGTAAATTTATACTTTGATGGATAACTTTAATAAAACTTTGACTCTATCACCACTCCAAAGTCTACAAGGAAGAGGGCCAATTAACAAGGATCAACAATGAGATCCTCCTACACTTTGAGCCCTAATGCTTAGGCGAGTGTACCCTTGAATCACTTTTTCAAAGGAATCACAAAATAATATACAACTATACCCCTTACTAATTGATTGAAGATTTTATCATTTGAATGTGTGTGTGATTGATGATGATGGACTGCTTCCAAAGAATAGATCAATGCCTCATCCCAGGGAAAAGAGTCACCTAATAACATATGTCAACCTAAAACCTTAACTCAAATACACATGAACCCAGAGTAAGTGCTTTGCCTATTACTCCCCTCACTCCCAAACATGATCATCAAATTCCAATCTAACAATGAACTCACTGAAATCACCCTAAAGGCTTTAATCCTAACTTTGTTAGGAACTCCAAGCTGATCTCACAATACTCTTTGTTTACCATATGCTAATCCAATTTGTGACCTTAACATATATGAATCCACAATTAGAAAAAGAAGACAATCAAAGATCTGAGATAGGAATTCAAGTGTATTCTCATTAATTTTCAAAATCAATATATTACTGAAACAACAAAATGCTGAGGAAAAAGACCCAAAATCCAAGCTCTCCTTACTCAGTATAATACCATCAACAACCAGGGACCAAAAAAAAATTTTTGGAACCCACACTAAGTCAAAAATCCTACAATATATACCACCACTAGTCACCTTGGAATCCTCAAAGAGGATGCATCAAGCTTCAGGTGACTAGGGTTAGGGTTTCACCCACCAGACCCACTAGAAATGGTCACAAATTTACTACAGGGGAAGAAACCCAAGAAACTAGGAGAAAGAAAATCCCAGAGAGATCCCTAATCATGACAATTTTACTGAGAACCATGAAAATGCTAAATTTTCAACCTGTTCGACCACCTGCAACACTCCTCGAGCACAAAAAACATGGTACAGACCCTTGCAGATGATCATGGAACACCTTGGACCACACTGCAATGACAAACAAATCATCTCTTACCAGCACCAGTCACTTCTACATTCAATTTTGGTTAAAATAAATAGCTACTTTATGGCGCTTGCAGTAAATCAATGGTCGTCTCATCTTCACTTGGCCTGACAAGATTCCATCAGATTACACTCCTGCCATTGATCTAGAATCTCCTCCCTACCCTGACAACCCCCTGACACCGAAAGAAATTAATGGCCATCACAAAATCTCAAACCTCTGACAAATCCTATAAGAACTTATGTCGTTCGTTGATTTACTGACAATGTCAGGATCCTCTAACGCATCTGGAAACTAGGTCCCACTGACAGCATATCCAGTCACTCACCCATGGACCAATCAAAGCCTACCATTTGTACTTATGTGTCACTTTGAACCCACCTTTTTCAGCCTTTTTTAGGGAACGCATCGAATGGCCATCATTAAAGTATTATGTTAAAACCCGTGCATCTTCCCTCAACGGTATAGCAATGATTGTTGATTCTGCTCACTTGTTAACAAGTCAACAAGGAAGGAAGATAGGGCCCGCTTGGACAGATGGCACACAGTCGCAAATTTGCATGTTAGAGACCTCTGACACCAAACAGTCTTGTGAATTAACAACAACCACATATTTTGAAGGGGTGAAACCTTGGAAATATTAAAACGACAGACTAAGGAAAAATAAAGGCGCAGGACCTTAGGAAATATTTAAAGCCATCGGGAGTAGAAACTTAGGAAAAATTAATAGCCGACCCTGCAAGGTGATAAAATATTAAAGCACATGCACTAAAAGATTTTAAGTGGCTTGAAAAAGTAACAAATAGAACAGGGCCAGGACAATACAAAGGGTTTTCATACCAACGGCTAGTTTTTCAAAAATTTGAACTAGGGCTAATTCCAAAGACCTAAAAGCAACTGCAGAGACTAGAAGAAAAGGGCTCAGGCCATGAAAATTTTTCGAGGTGCTAACACCATGTTTTGAGGAATCTACTATTGTAATCTATCATTTGCTCTTGAGGGGCTCTCTTAATGGTTGTTAACTGCTCAACCAAAGACAAGTTATCTGATTTATCCTCAAAATGCTTACTCAATGCATCTCCTAACTCATCCCATGAAGTAATGGAGCCAATAGTTAAAGTTCTAAACCATTCAAGAGCCTTACCTTTTAGGGAGGTTGCTAATAATTTTGTGGCCACATCTTCTTGAGTTATGTTGTGTATGCTGCAGATGGTGGTCACATCTCTTATGTGTTCAAAAGTAGTTATCTGCCCTTCACCTGTGAAATCAGGAACACTCTTTAGTGCCACCAAGGGCACATCATGATGTACATCAAAAGTCAATGGACTTCCCTAGTTGAAAGGTGCAAAATCAAACTATCTAGCCATTGTAGGAGCTATGATTTGAAGATTGACAACTATGTGGGTTGTATTTGCTACTAGACTTGAATCTTCTTCTAGATCTCTAGTTAGAGATCTTCCTCTTCTCCTGAGATGAAAGGGAAAAGGTCTCCTTTCTACAGTATTAGGAGGTGTAGACTAAACTCTCCTTATAGGGGATGTTCTTTCAGTTGACCTACCCTTGTAGCTTCTTTTTGAGGGCAACTCTGAAAATTCAGTAGGCTTTGAGCTTCTAGTCTCAATCTTTCTCATAAACCTTAAACAAGCTTCGCCTAGATCTTTGAAATCAGTGGAGTCACCAAATATACTTGATAGAACAACTTCTAAAAGTCTATATTATGCAATCTGTATATCATAGATGACATAATCTTCAAACAATAATTTCTTTTGTACTCCCACCGGACGTGCCAGAATTGTTATACACTGGCACCAAGGTTGGGGATCTTTGAGCTTACGTCTGTACTGATAGTCCTTGTGTATTGAACTTCTTTAATCCTTTTGTAGATGAACCAACAGGAGCACCTTTGGACTTCAAACTGATCTTGAGTCCCACCAGGCGTGCCAGAATTGTTATACACTAAGTTTGCACCCTTGTTTCAAGCTCTCGTAGTCTTGATAACTTAGTATAACATGGGAATCATCTCCAGGTTGTGGGACCTATGCTAACTGAGATGAGACCTCTAGGTTCTAGGCTGGTCCCTCTTGGATAATCACCTTAATTTTCTTCTAGATATGAAAGTAAAACTTGAGGGGAAAAGGGATAGAAGGAATGCTTGAAAGGGAAATGACTTGAAAGCAAACTACCTACTAGGTGATACACCGAAATGAAGGGTTTGAATCTCACTATAGAGGATGAAAATAATGAACAACTCAGGTCTAGGAGATCAAAACTCACTAAATAGGCCTGCATAAATATTTCATAGAAGGGTGTGTAATAGAAAGAGGCTATTCAGGGAAAGAGAGAGAGACTTTCACAAACAATAGCATTCCTAAGTATTCAGACACAATCTACAAACTACAGACAAACATTCACCTCTGCAACTTGGTATAGGAATGAGACAAGATTGTTAGGGGGTTGTAGTATACCCACAAAAGCATTCACATCAAATCATCCACAAGAATACACAAATATTGTAGAAAGAGAGAGGGATTAGGAACCTTAAGATGTCACTCAAAACATACATATACCTCCACTCAATAAGAGATAATTCAAACAAGGAAGCATAGGGATAGAGGAGATGTCACAAAATACCTCTGCAATATTTGGATTATCAATGAAATATTATAGAATGTGGAAAACTAGAGGGTAGGAAAAAATGCCATGGATAGCCTTCCAAGAAAGAGACTTTCTTCTTTACAAAATGTGAACTCTGAGCTCTAAAGCTCCAAAAATTAACTATATACATCTCCTATTTGGCACATAGGTCGGAGTCAAAACCCAATTATGGTTACAAGATTTTTAATAATAATCAAATCCTAATTCAAACAAGTTTGATCATAAATGTATCCCTGCAACATCATGGCCGATCAAATATTTTGTTTACATGCCCAACCCTGTACTACATTGCCTGCAGACAAGCAACTTGGATTCATCAACTTTCCTGCACAAAGTCTCACCATGAATGCTAAAAATGGTACCTCTCAGGGACAAGAATCGACCCATGATGACCTCCCAAACTTCCTCATCATCTTCTTTTAACTGCAAATGTCCTGAAGACATAAATTCTATCTACCCACTCTATCGCAAATGACTATTGGATCAAAACCTAGCCAAAACCCTACAAAGAAATAAATTTGAATTTAAATATTAACGGCTAGCAAGTGGCCCCATACTTTTCCTCCATCAACATCCAACATTTAAATCTCAATCTCCTTTTAAAACATGACCGTTGCATCTTCTTATTTACTCGGGAACCGCTCGTCTGCAGAATTAACCTCAAGTTCACCTCGGGTTACCTTTTCTCATTGGTCGCAAGACCACTAATTGTTTTAACTGACCTTGGCTAAGTCTGGCGAACATGAGATAACCCTTTAGTCATTGATTCATTTAATGTTTTCTAACATCGGGCTCATTCACCACTTGGCAATCCTTCATTCACCCCGATCGCCTCATTAGCAAACACCTCGGCAGGCTCTGACAACGGACCCACTGCAGCATTGATTCCAATCCAACAACAGGTGCATGATCTCATGTGCCTTGAATATTCCTTTTGATCATGCGCCAGCCATAGATCCTTTTAGAACTAGGACCCCATGACACATCAGACTGATAGATGAATCCTTGTCATCACACAGCAGTGATGGAATATGGATGAACTAACTAAGAGGGGGGGTGAATCAGTCAACCATATAACACTTCACAATTATTTCTTTCCAGATCCCTTAGGATATCTTAATGAATATTATCTGTTAAACACTCGGTAATTAGATTGCAGTAACTTTGAAGATGCAGAAAGTATTAGTAAATTATCTTTAGATATTCATCAGCACTTGTATATGATTAAGATAACAATTAAGAACACAAGAGACACAAGATTTAACGTGGAAACCCAATATGGGAAAAACCACCAATGTATCTAGATACTGATTTTCACTTTTTTGAAGTGATGCTCAGTTAGAAGCCAACCCGGTAAAAGGTTACAAAACACACTGTTAGGTGTGACCTTGTTAGAGGATTTAATCACCCTGCTAGGAGTGGCCTGGTAAGAGATCTTGAGAACAATTCAATGGAATTTTCACCTTGTTAGAGGATTTACAATATGGCTGTTAAACCAACTCAGTTAAGAGATTTAGAATTCACTGTTACAATGATAAGAAGGTAACAATGAAAATGACCTGTATAATAATGCAACTACCTTGCTGATTACAGATCTCTATTCTGCATAAGTGTGATCCTTCCTGATCGAATATATCTCTGCTGCACCTCAAGGATATCTGATCATCCTTCACAAATTCGGACACACCTTTCCTGCTTTTTCTTCTAGATATCTTCTCCTGTGTATATTTTTTATTTTTCACATTTGACATTTTATTTATATGATTTTAGATTTGTCAAATCGACATTACTTAGTATAACAGTCGGCAGAATTAAGAAAACTTTATTTGCAAAAATCCTTCAAGGGCCGACAGTGCTCGGTGACCATAACTTTCTACAATCTTTGGAAGACCGAGGGAACTCGGTAAACACTGACAATCCTTTTTCTTTGAAAACCAACTGAACTCGGTAGATGCTAGCTTTTCTTCGACAACCGACTAAACTCGGTAAACACTGAATTTTCTTTGATGACTGACTGAACTTGGTAAACACTGAATTTTCTTTGATAACTGAGTGAACTCGGTAAGCACTAATATTACTGCCTGGTAGACCGACTGAGCTCGGTAGGTACTGAATGTTGTGAACTATGACATAGTGTGACATTAAAGACAATACATAATTTGAGTAGCAATTTCTTTCAGACAATTGTTTCCAACAATCTCCCTCTTTGGCATTGATGGCAACATAATATGTCATAGCATAAGAAATTTGAAAGAATTAGCTCGGTTCAGATTTAAATCTCCCTCTGTCAGCAAACTTCCTGTTTCTTGAAAACTCTTCCTCTGACTATTGAAAAATTCTTGAAGTAATAGCAAAGACATAGGAAACACTCCCTCTTTGACAACACATGCCAAAGACAATTCATATATTACCAGTGTAAACTAATGTACCTCAAGTACTGATTCATATGCAATGATTCCTTGAATATGCTGCATCAAATAGTTGATTTTCAATCATGTTCTAGTTGATGCATCACTAAAACTGTATTTAGTGAGCCTCAGATAGGGGAATGACCCCTAACTTACCTCTTAAATACACAAATGCATCCTTAGGTAATGGTTTGGTGAAAATGTTTGCAATCTGCTCTTTTGTATGAATATATTCTAATCTGATTTCCTTGTCCTGCACCAATTCTCTGACAAAGTGATATTTAATAGCAATGTGCTTGGTTTTGGAATGCATCACTGGATTCTTCAAAATATTTATTGCACTGGTATTGTCACAAAATATAACAACTGGTTCTTTGATTTCGACCTTCATACCTTGTAATAACTGTTTAAACCAAACAATATTTGAACAATTTACTGCAGCATCAACATATTCTACTTCAGCTGTGGATTGAGATGTGCAATTTTGCTTTTTACTGGTCCAGCATACCAGTCTTTTTCCAAGAAAAAATGCTCCACCACTTGTACTTTTTCTATCATCTATGTTCCCTGCCCAATCAGCATCAGTAAACACTTTTAAGTCTAGATTGTCTCCAAATTTATACCACAAACCATATTCTTCAGTTCCTCTTAAGTATCTTAAGATTCTTTTGATTGCCATCATGTGATTTTCCTTAGGTTTAGCTAAGAATCTAGCCACTATACTGACTGCTAAGGCAATATCAGGTCTTGTATGTACTACATACTACAATTTTCCAATCATAGATCGGTATAAGGTCTGATCAACTTCTTTTGAATCATCATTTTTGGTAAGTTTCAGTCCAGTACACATGGGTGTACCAACTAGTTTTGAATCTTCCATACCAAACTTCTTAAGTATTTCCTTAATGTATTTAGATTGAGTAATGTATATACCATTCTTGCTTTGCTGAATTTGAAGACCAACAAATTTTTTTATTAAACCAAACATAGACATTTCAAATTCTTTGTTCATTTTCTCTGAAAATTCTTTGCACTGATCCTCATTCCCTGTAAATATAGTATCATCTACAAATATTTCTGCCAATACAATTTTGTCATCCGGTCCTTCTTTAATATACAGATTGCTGTTATCATTTGCTCTTTTGAAATTAATCTGAATCAAATAGTTATGGAGTCT
Organism: Chamaecyparis obtusa; assembly: GCA_027943335.1. Lineage (NCBI taxonomy): Eukaryota > Viridiplantae > Streptophyta > Pinopsida > Cupressales > Cupressaceae > Chamaecyparis > Chamaecyparis obtusa. Next base: position 216,880 of record BSBK01010873.1, read on the forward strand.
TTCATACCATGCTCTAGGAGCTTGTTTCAAACCATACAATGCTCTGTGTAACCTGCAGACCATGTCCTTTTTATCTGGATCAACAAAACCTTTAGGTTGTTCAATGTAGACTTCTTCATCAAGAATTCCATTGAGAAATGCAAATTTTATATCCATCTGATATACCTTAAATCCTTTATGTGCTGCATAGGCAAGTAGAGTTCTTACACCTTCTAATCTTGCAACAAGAGAAAAAGTTTCTCCATAATCTATACCTTCTTCTTGAGAATAACCTTTACATACCAATCTAGCTTTGTTTCTAGATACTTGACCGTCTTCATTCAGCTTATTCCTGAATACCCATTTTGTTCCAATTACATTCTTATCTTTAGGTCTAGGTACAAGAGTCCATGTTTTGTTCTTTTGTATTTGTTCTAATTCTTCATTCATTGCTTCAATCCAACTTTCATTTTTCAATGCATCTTTGATATTTCTAGGTTCAAAATCAGTAAGCAGACATGTACCTTTTAGCTTGCTTCTTGTCATAGTACCATCTGATTTGTTTCCAATGATTTGATCTGGTGTATGATTCCTTCTGACATATTTGGCTAGTATAGGTTCCTTGCCTTTTGAATGATTCATGTTGTTGTCTTCTAGGATCTCTTCTTTAGGTTGCTCGGGCTCGGTAGATATTTGCTCGGTAGCTTCAGGCTGAGACTCAGTTTGAATTTCTTCCTGTGACTCAGTTTGAACTTCTTCCTGTGACTCAGTAACTGTGCTTGGCTCGGTAGATATAGTTTCCTCATTGATAGTTGTGTCTGCCAATGTTTCAGGTTCAATATAAATGAATCTTCTGTAGTTTTCAGGTTCCCTTTTGCTTTCTTCTTCAGTCTTTTCTGCAAACTCATCAAATTTTACATGTATACTTTCTATGACTTTGTGAGTAGATAAGTTCAGACATTTGTATGCCTTGCTTTTGCTAGAATATCCTAAGAATATTCCTTCATCACTTTTCACATCAAATTTATTTCTTCTGGATTCTTTTAAGATATAACACTTGCTACCAAATACTTTCATGTAACTTACATTGGGTTTATAGCCATACCATAATTCATAAGGAGTTTTGAATGTGTCTTTCTTCAATTGTACTCGGTTCAAGGTATGAACTACAGTGCTGATAGCTTCCTTCCAGTACTTTATAGTGATGTTCTTTTCTATCATTAGAGTCCTTGCACAATCCATAATAGATCTATTTCTTCTTTCTGCTATTCCATTCTGCTCAGGAGTTCTAGGAGCTGATACCTGCCTTTTGATTCCTCTTTCAATGCAAAAGTTGTTAAAATCATGGGAGATGAATTCACCACCTCTGTCTGATCTTAAGCATTTCAATCTTTTCCCTGTTTCCTTTTCCACTCTTGCCAAGTACCATTTGAACTTTTCAAATGCTTCTGACTTTTCTCTTAAATAAATAACTGTCATCATTCTAGAATAATCATCAACGAAAAGAATAAATAATTTATCTCCAGTATAGCTTTGTATTCCAATAGGTCCACATAAGTCAGTATGCATAATTTCCAAAATTTCTATAGACTGATAGTTCTTACTCTTAAAACTAGTTTTACTCATTTTGCCAATCTGACAATTCTTACATAGACCAGTATCAGGTTTCTTCAAAGTAGGAATGCCTCTTACCTTCTTAAATTTGCTTATCTTGATCATGTTATCAAAATTCACATGACATAACCTTTTGTGCCATAGCCAACTTTCTTCAATTTGAGCAATAAAACATGAATATTCACTGAGATCAAGATAAAATAAGTTACCTTTTGTTTGTTTGCCTAATCCAATGAGTTTTCCTTTTTCATCCAGCAGTCTTGCTTGACCATTCATGAATTCAACCTTGAAACCAGTATTGATTAGCTATGCTACACTTAGAAGATTATGTTTTAGTCCTTCAACCCAATAAGCATTATCACATATGAGTTCTTTGGTTAATGAGATTCTTCCTTTTCCTTTTATACAACAAGGTTCATAGTTTCCAAATCTTACATTGCCACTATCACAGTCTTCTAGGTATTCAAATTTTATCTTGTCACCAGTCATGTGGTGTGAACATCCACTGTCTATTATCCATATATCATCTTTTCTTATATGAGAAATAAGTTCCATCTTATCTTCATCATCATCAGATTCATCTTTTATAGCAATAAAGACAATTTCTTCTTCACTATCATCAGAATCTTTAGCCATAAAACATGTTTTCTTACCTTTATCCTTGAATGATTTGAAATTCTTTTTGCCATAGTACTTGTGACCTCTCTTCTCTTCCTTGACCTACTTGTTTGGGCACCTAGCTGTAATATGTCCAATTTCTTCACATGAAAAATAGATTAAAGGAGTTTTACCTTTATATTTACCTTTCCCTTTAGAGTACCTCTTTGCAAGTAATGCTTCTACAATTTCAAGATCACTATCAGAACTTTCTTCTGATACTTCTTCACTTTCTGACTGAAGTTCTTTTATTTTCTTGTTCTTCTTTAGTGAAACCTTGGCCTCAAATGCTGACTCAATATTTTTGGAATTTGGAACATAATGTCATAGTTGTCTAATTCAAAGGCTGTCAATCTTCCAACTAAAGCATCCAAAGTTATATTGTGGTTTGTTTCACATCTTCTTTCTTGAATAGCTGACACTCTTATTGCATAGATAGGGAGTAATGTTCTGAGTACCTTTCTTATAACAGTTTCATCAGAGATTGTTCCTTCAGAAGCTCTAATTGCACTTACACTTGCTTTGATTCTTTCAACATATTTTGCAATGTTTTCATCTTCCTTCATACTCATCTTGTCAAACTATCCTCTTAGGCTTTCTGCTTTGGCTCTTTTCACATTTGCATCACCACCATATATTTTCTTCAGTGCGATCCACATTTCATATGCAGTAGTGCATTCTTTAATATCATCAAATTTTTCATAGCTGAGAGCTGATGCAATGTCTATCATCATGGTATTGTGAGTCTTTTTCTCTGCAATGTCTTCAACAGTTAATGCGCCAGTAGGAATTGTGTATTCTTCATCAATGTATTTGCATCCTGAATCACCAATGGAAGCCAAATGAAGTCACATGAGACCTTGCCATGCTGAAAAGTTATGTCTGTTGAGCTTTGGAATTTCCCTCTTGTAAGACATCCTGATCTTTAGCTTAGGTCCTTGAAACCCTTCCTGCAAGCACCAAAAGCTCTGATATCAATTGATGGAATATGGATGAACTAACTGAGAGGGGGGGTAAATCAGTCAACCATATAACACTTCACAATTATTTCTTTCCAAATCCCTTAGGATATCTTAATGAATATTATCTGTTAAACACTCGGTAATTAGATTGTAGTAACTTTGAAGATGCAGAAAGTATTAGTAAATTATCTTTAGATATTCATCAGCACTTGTATATGATTAAGATAACAATTAAGAACACAAGAGACACAAGATTTAACGTGGAAACCCAATATGGGAAAAACCACCAATGTATCTAGATACTGATTTTCACTTTTCTGAAGTGATGCCCGGTTAGAAACCAACCCGGTAAAAGGTTACAAAACACACTGTTAGGTGTGACCTTGTTAGAGGATTTAATCACCCTGCTAGGAGTGGCCTGGTAAGAGGTCTTGAGAAAAATTCAATGGAATTGTCACCTTGTTAGAGGATTTACAATATGGCTGTTAAACCAACTCGGTTAAGAGATTTAGAATTCACTGTTACAATGATAAGAAGGTAACAATGAAAATGACCTGTATAATAATGCAACTGCCTTGCTGATTACAGATCTTTGTTCTGCATAAGTGTGATCCTTCCTGATTGAATATATCTCTGCTGCACCTCAAGGATATCTGATCATCCTTCATAAATTCACACACACCTTTCCTGCTTTTTCTTCTATATATCTTCTGCTATGTATATTTTTAATTTTTCACATTTGACCTTTTATTTATATGATTTTGGATTTGTCAAATTGACATTACTTAGTATAACAGTCAGCTGAATTAAGAAAACTTTATTTGCAAAAATCCTTCAAGGGCCGACAGTGCTCGGTGACCATAACTTTCTACAATCTTTGGAAGACCGAGGGAACTCGATAAACACTAACAATCCTTTTTCTTTGAAAATTGACTGAACTCGGTAGATGCTAGCTTTTCTTTGACAACTGACTGAACTCGGTAAACACTGAATTTTCTTTGACGACCGACTGAACTCAGTAAACACTGAATTTTCTTTGATAACCGTGTGAACTCGGTAAGCACTAATATTACTGCCTGGTAGACCGACTGAGCTCGGTAGGTACTGAATGTTGCGGACTATGACATAGTGTGACATCAAAGACAATACATAATTTGAGTAGCAATTTCCTTCAGACAATTATTTCCAACAAGCAGCCTATCATATGCAAGGACATCAGTGCCACGTAGCACCTCGGACCCACGACCCTCTGAGATTCTCATCGGACGGTCGTCGCATGATCTCATAGGGTCAGAAGATCCTATGAGATCATACGACCATCGTAGATCTTTTCCTTTTTGACAGAGCCATAGACCCATGACACGGTCCCACTGATAAGAAATGACTCATTCACATGTGGACCAATCAGAATACGCCACCTAGGCACACCTAGGAGTGGACCCACCTATTTGAAGAGTTACATCACAAAGGAGAATCAATAGTTGGTGCATAATCTCATGGCTCTGATAGAATGCATGAGATCATTCACCAGTCGTTGGATTGAAATGGTGTAAGAGAGCTAGGCCCAGGACACATAAAGGCCGAAAACATTAGAAAAGATTAAGCATTGGGACTTAGGAAATATTTATGCATGTGGGTTTTGGGAACCTTAAGTGGCCGAAAAAGGTAATGAAAGATTATAACAGGCCAAAGAGATTTTTAGGGTTTCTCTCTTGTAATAGCTACTTTTATGAATTTTTTGACTGTAGACCAGGGGATAAAACAAATTGCAGAGGCCAGGAAACTAGACATAAAACCATGAAATTTTCAAGGATGCTTGGCAGAGTTAAAACAGGGACCTGGGGATAGATTTTAGCCAAATTTGCATGGAACAAGGAAAATTGGGGTAACAAGTACACCTAATATGAGCAATATGATCCCTTAGGCATAATTAGACTAATTAACCCATAACAAGACCTTTAAATTATACCTAATTTTATACTATTTAATTTACCTTTAAATACATGTGATTAATACATACCTAATATAAGTAATAGGAACTAATATTGAATAGTAATAATGCCTACTTAGGGACATATTTATGAACTTAATAGGACCCCTTAGACCAAATTAGTAATAATAAGCCCTAATTATCTATGTAATATATGAGTAACAGGACCCCTTCTAACCTTGTAATTAGATCAAATTTAAAGACTAATTAACACCTAATATACTTGTACGACATGACCCTTTAAGACCTAATTAGACTCAATATGCTTAATATGAGCTCTTAAGACCAAAGTAGACCTATTAGAACCTAATTATACCTGAAAAGATGCAATTAGACCTATTAGGACATCATAATTCCTAGTTATCTAGGTCTATTTTAAGAGGTCTATGATAGGTTATATGACCCCTTAAAACCTTTTAGGACCTAATTAGACCCAATTAGATGTATTACAACCTAATTAGACCTATTACAATGGAATTACACCTAATTAGCACCTAAATAGACCCAATTAGACCTATTATGACCTAATTCGACCAAATTAGACCTATTAGGACCTAATTTAATACCCAATTAAACCAATTATGTCCTAATTAAACCTATTAGGACCTATGATAGGTTATATGACCCCATAAGACCCCATTAGACCCACTATGAGTAACATGACCCCTTAAGACCTATATTAAAGAACCTAATTAGACCTATTAGTACCTAATTAAACCCAATTAGTTGTTATGACCTAATTAGACCTATTAGGACCTATAATACCTATTATATGACCCCTTTAATACCGAATTAGACCCACTATGATTAATATGACCCTTAAGACTTATTAGCACCTAATTAGACCCAATTAGATCAATTTTGTCATAATTAGACCCAATTAGACCAATTAGGACCTAATCACACCCAATTAGACCTAATTATACCTAATTTAACCTATTATGACCTAATTGGACCTATTAGGACCTATGATAGGTTATATGACCCTTTAAGACCCCATTAGACCTATTAAAATGTAATTTACATTTAAACATGTAATTTATGTAATTGATTTTACTTTCAAATAATGTAGTGAAATGTACATAGTATTTAATTTTATTTTTATTTAAATTAGGAAAATGTACATGTATATGTAGAATTTATTTGACATTAAATAAAATCTTTCAGGTCCTTACATATTCTAGATCTATTAGACATATTATTGCACATCACACATGGTAGATGCGCTGATTCCCCCTGCAGAACTATTTTCACACACTAATAGAGAGATTCAACGGTTGCAAGAATCTACAAATAATCCATCTAGCTCTATTATCTATAAGAGAACATGTCAGTCCATCCTTAATAGCTTGATTAGCATTAGGGATGACATTCATGGTACCACTCCCTATGCTCAAGATATTATAGAGGCCATACTTGAGAGGAAGAGACCAAAGGTTATCTCTGGTCTTTCTCTTAAGGAGGTACAATCTTTAGTGCAAAAAGAAACCATGAAAGGGGATGTTTTCCCATCTTATTTAGATAAAAATTATGTGAAGGGGTATCAAGTTACTAGGTGTGAGGATCCTGCTATATCCGCATTAATATACCCTAGATTTCTAGCTGCCCATGGTCGTTATCCGAATAACGACCAGATTCCACTGTACTTAGCACATCAAATTTTTGTCGAGGTTCATTTAGGTCATGTTGTTAATTACACTAATTTTCCAGCACATCTAGGATAGGGGTGTGGTAGGCTTTCTGATAGAGATCCTTATCATCGAGCTGATTGATACAGACCAGTACGCAGGGCCATTATTGGTTAGAGGGCACCTACTATAACTCCTTCATTGGGCCCTATTGTAGATGATGTTATTCATAACACCCAGCTTCAAGCTACAATTAATAGTGTGGGGGACTTTGCAGCAACTGCCACATCCATATCTAGTAGTTAGGTTGGTCAGTACCTGGTGTCTCGACAACACTCCAGATCATCAGGTGGAGCATCCGCTAGTAGGACCGCAGATGACATGTACACTGTAGCAGGCATCCCTTCACTTTCTAGCCTAGAGGGACTTATAAGAGAGATGACACGTGTGACACTGACTAGCTTGGATGAGGATCTATTGGATCACTAATACATTTGGGGTGAAATTGCGACGGCAATTTGCGATGGCAGGCAAATGTCATGCGGTTTTGGCCTTTTTTTTTCAAATATAGCCCGACACCGTCGCAATTTGCGATGACAATACATTTGGCACTGTCGCAATTGCGACGTTGTCAGGATATAAGCGCAAAATTAAAAAGGAACGTTGTCATGTGTGTTTTCAACAACGCCGTAACCCTCCGTGAAATCACATTAGGATATAAGGGCAAAAAAAATAAGAACGTTGTCATTTATGTTTTCAATAGCGTCGTAACCCTCCGCGAAATCACATCGGGATATAAGGGCAAAGAAAACAAGAACGTTGTCATTTGTGTTTTCAACAGCGCCGTAACCCTCCGCGAAATCACAGCTACAATTTCTGAGTACGTTGGGTTTATTTTTCTTTTGTCATTATTATGTAATCTGGTATTCAGCTGTTAGAGAGCTAAAATACCCAGAAATGAGGACATATCTATGTTGAATTTATTGTTAGTGGCTTTGGTTATTTAGAAGTTTAATTTTATTTTTTCATCTTTCAAGCACAAACATTTTGTGGACCGTAACGTCTTCATTGTTTCGGGTATGCAGTGAAACAGCCCTAACTTGCAATTGCGATGTTGTTGGGATATAAGGGCAAAAAAAAAAAGGAACGTTGTCATTTGTGTTTTCAACAGCACCGTAACCCTCCGCGAAATCACATTGGGATATAAGGGCAAAAAAAACAAGAACGTTGTCATTTGTGTTTTCAATAGCGCCGAGAGAGATTCCCTCCGTGAAATCACAGCTACAATTTCTGAGTACGTTGGGTTTATTTTTCTTTTGTCATTATTATGTAATCTGGTATTCAGCTGTTACAGAGCTAAAATACCCAGAAATGAGGACATATCTGTGTTGAATTTATTGTTAGCGGCTTTGGTTATTTAGAAGTTTAATTTTATTTGTTCATCTTTCAAGCACAAACATTTTGTGGACTGTAATGTCTTCATTGTTTCGGGTATGCAATGAAACAGCCCTAACTTGCGACTACCTTCACGGTACTTGTGTACATTATCATGTTGTCTTTACAGTGACTGTCCTCATTCAAGTGGCAATTACACAAGGGACAGTCACTGTGAGATGTCCTCATTTGTGACAAGGATAGTCACACTTAGGACATCTCATAGTGATATTCCCTTGTGTAATTTCCACTTGAATGTATTGCTATTGAACCACATTAATGCTTTTCTTCTTCAACCAATGAGGACAGTCACTCTAAAGACAACATGATAATGTACACAATTACCAAAAAATGATCTTGTTAATTGATGTAACACTTTGTCTTGCTCACTCCCTATCCTTCACTAGGGTCTCTTTAGGCCAATGTTTTGACTTGATAGGGTACTTAACTATCCCTACACTCTTTAGGTATCTCTACCCAAGATCCCACTCCTTCAACTAGTGCACACCAACAAGAAATACAACGAACTCTGCTCAATACCAATCTAGCTACTAGGACACTCCTAGTCTTGTCTTCACAAATTGAAACACATTCAACTAGAACTTTACTCCATGGAGAGGCTGGCCACTAGGACCTCTATTGGTTTCAATATTACTCCTTCACCTATACTTTTCATCAGTACTTCAATCCGGTTCATCAAACCATGCCAATTGCACCCAAAAATAGGCTGCTAGCAATTAGGCCTTTGTCAAGCCTTTTTGTTTATATTAAGCCACCTAAAGGGCTTAGGATTCAGATGCCCTTTATTGAGAACTCCAAGATATCTAAGGTCTTCTCCTCCTAGATTTTTTGTACACCAACTGCTACAGCCATGCCTGAAAACAAGTATTTTGACACAACTTGGACAGTCTGACTAAGAGTTTGTTTTCTTAGCAGCCAAAGAAACTCACCCAATCTTCTAATTTGACTTGGGGCTTCTTTAGATGTGTGTCTACCTCTCCATGAGATTTTAGTTGAAGCAACCAATGCATTCAACTTGTTGTAATCTTCTTGTAATGATTTGTCATCCCTAACTGTGCTCAACTGACTCACCTAGGACATCATTGCAAACATAGAAAATGAGCTTCCTAGGGCCCCTCCTTCCAAACATATAGTACATGGAGTCTCCTCACCCATTCCAAGAGCTCGTACAAAATTGACAATGGAATGATGAGCTAAGACTCCATTTGTTCAACCTGCCTGGTTCAAACCAATGATAGGGTACTTAACAAAAGAATTAACAAACTAGTTGGAATGCTTCAAAACTCAAAAAAAACACAACACAGAATAAAAAAACAACTTGTACTAACTTTTCCAATAGACACTGTGAGCTATCTAATCCATTAATCAACTGAAAACAAAGAAACAAAAAAACTCAAGAATTCACTAAAACCGTGTTACTCTACAAATCTTCTTAATTCCAAATGTTTTTCCCCCCAACCTTTTGCATAGATCGATGGAGGCCTCTTATAGTTGATCTGATGCCTAATTCAATGGTTTCATATAGTTACATAACCATCTTACTCGAAAATTCTCCCTTGCACAAATGTTGTCAATGTTGTGAATGACAACATTGACAACTTGTTACAACCTTTGGGATTTTGGTTCAAAACTTATTGTTCAAACACCATAAGACCCTAACCATGACTTAGTTAGGCTATCTAGACCTCACATAGGCCACTTCTACACTTCTTTTCCCAATTTGACCCCTAAATGCTTCATTCCCAATTTTGCCACAATATTGGTAACTTGGGTACAAATTGGCACTTGCCTTCACAAAGGTCACACATGAGGACATCTCACAGTGATCGATTGTCCCTTGTGTAATTGCCACTTGAATGTATTTCTATTGAACCACATTAATGCTTTTCTTCTTCAACAAATGAGGACAGTCACTCTAAAGACAACATGATAATGTACACTCACTGTAAGGACAGTCACAAATGAGGACATCTCACAGTGACTGTCCCTTGTGTAATTGCCGCTTGAATGTATTGCTATTGAACCACATTAATGCTTTTCTTCTTCAACAAATGAGGACAGTCACTCTAAAGACAACATGATAATGTACACTCACTGTAAGGATAGTCACAAATGAGGACATCTCACAGTGACTGTCCCTTGTGTAATTGCTGCTTGAATTACACAAGGGACAGTCATTGTGAGATGTCCTCATTTGTGACAAGGATAGTCACACATGAGGACATCTCACAGTGATTTTCCCTTGTGTAATTGCCACTTGAATGTATTTCTATTGAACCACATTAATGCTTTTCTTCTTCAACAAATGAGGACAGTCACTCTAAAGACAACATGATAATGTACACTCACTGTAAGGACAGTCACAAATGAGGACATCTCACAGTGACTGTCCCTTGTGTAATTTCCGCTTGAATTACATAAGGGACAGTCATTGTGAGATGTCCTCATTTGTGACAAGGATAGTCACACATGAGGACATCTCACATTGATTGTCCCTTGTGTAATTGTCACTTGAATGTATTGCTATTGAACCACATTAATGCTTTTCTTCTTCAACAAATGAGGACAGTCACTCTAAAGACAACATGATAATGTACACTCACTGTAAGGACAGTCACAAATGAGGACATCTCACAGTGACTGTCCCTTGTGTAATTGCCGCTTGAATTACACAAGGGACAGTCATTGTGAGATGTCCTCATTTGTGACAAGGACAGTCACACATGAGGACATCTCACAGTGATTGTCTGTAATGTCCCCTTTTTGGCTAACTTGGAAAATAGGAACAATTACTCCACTTCTCAGAATTACTCTATCAGATACTTACAATTAAACTAAGTAATGGAGGTTACTTAAGATATCAACCGCTATTTCAGATTCAATCACAATATGTGTGCAAGATGATATTGATACCAATATGTTTAATAGCACTGTCGGATATAATGATATGAAATATGCTATGAATATGATGTTTCCTATCACTTATAGTGATAGTATAATGATGGTATGTCTGATATAAACAATATCGATATACAATCAATAAGTATTGCTTACAGAAATGTATTTGCTGTGTCTGATATGATGATGTAATTATGCAAATGTGTAATATCGCTATGAGTGATATGTTGCTATTTCAGATTCTGAATTATATGCTTGCAACTTCAAATATTGATGCTGTTTCTGACTATCCTTTCTATCTGTGCAATCATGGTGTTGTCTCTGATCTGCAATGATAAACTTGAAACCAAACTGCCAAAGGCAGATGCTCTATTGAGTATATCCAAATATGGATAAGTAAATAAAGTTCTAATGATGCCTTGAGTGACTGACGAGAATGCATTCTTATATTGTCTTTAACAAATGAAGAGATGCTATGAATGAGACGTGTCTTGTTTCTTCCTCCATGTCCCTTTGTTAATCACACCTTTCCATAATCCGACAGTTCACATAATATTATTTCATTATTTTCTGATCATAGATAACTCCCAGATTGACTCAATATCAAATCTTTTTATGAAGGTAATCTTCCCTAATTGGTAGTGCAACCAGTAGTTAACAACCATTGTGTTTGTATTAGTTTGGTCTAACTATCATTAGTATTTAGTCAATCGATATTAACTCTTGCCTTATCCCATATTGTTATGATGATATCCAATCTTTCTACTCTGATATAAGTCGATATCATTTTTTGATAATTGTCCATTTATTGGTTGATTGCTGGTAATGGAGTTTGATCTTCAAATTGACTTCCATTCCTGTTAATACTTAAGGATACATTGTACTTATTATCCATGACTGATGCCTCATTCATCAATAGCTTGTGATATAATCACTGATGCTTTTGTGTTTCTACAAGATGTGGTTTATCTCAGACAATCGATAATCTTTCAATCCTTTAGTCGATATCCTCCTATGTGGTGTCTATTGATATAGATAGTAGAATTCAATCTAGTTTATGTTATTGTCATGATAACATAGGAAGTGATGGTGCATATTTGCTAGCGGGTCATCATGTTTGATATTGGCATGCATTAGGTCTGCGGACTCAATAAGGACATTGATATGCTGGAGTGGAGTCAGGGTCTGGGAGTTGGAGGATTGTTAGAACATCAAAAAGGGTACTCAAAAAACATATAAGTTCATAAGGTCCTTTGTCAAATTGAAGAGTTATTGCTGCAGAACAGGTTTTGGCGACCTACTAGAGTCACTAGGTCTATTTGGACCCGTTTGGACCATGACACACAGTAGCATCTATAGAGAAGAAGTTTGGTATGCAATGGTCTTGAAACCTCCTGAGAAATTCTTGGTATGCATTTGTGTGGTGCAAAAGCTTCGTTGAAAGAGAAAAAGAAGAAAAGAATAGAAATGATTTTTTTTCTTTTTATGTCATATACTGTAACCAGCTACTTATAACTTGCAAAAATTATTATAACCATTTGAAATTGAAACTTAGTTTAATGTGAAACTGAGAACTGCTTTATTAGAGCTTTCTGTGATTTAGATTCAGACATCAAGAACATTGTTTGCCTAATATTGTGATTAATGTTTATTTATTAATATCTCATACTGACAAACAATTGATAATTGTAGGGAAAACGTCATTGGGGGTCTTTGAGGATCCACCAAAAGCCAAGGAGAAAATGTATTCAAATGCTAAAGATGGTGTAATAGTCCTTACAGCTGTTGAACCTTGCTGTGTAGATCATCTCCGATTCTCAAAGTTCAACAGTACTGTGGTATTCCTTTGGATACTTCTAATGGTAAATTTCAGACATCAAGTTCTTTTCGTATGAAACTACTACATTTGTAATCTGTAGTTTTAAACTTTTAGTTTATAAATGTTCATCAGCTTTAGTTCGTATGCTACCATTTCAAGTATGATTAATGAAGTTACCTTTATCACAGGATGAAAGTGAGCAGTCAGCATACTGGTACGGAGCTGGCAGCATTGATACGGTGACTAGGGCATCGTTTAATGGTGGTATTGTGTTTTCTCATATTTAGGGCATCGGCCTTTTGAAGCATTGCCTTCATCTTTCTTAAGTCTGAGTTTTAAGTTTGTTTATCTCTCTCGACGCTATTGAAAATACAAATGACAACGTTCTTGTTTGTTTTGCCCTTATATCCCGATGTGATTTCACGGAGGGTTACGGCACTGTTGAAAACACAAATGAAAACACAAATCCCTTGTGTAATTGCCACTTGAAGGAGGACAGTCACTGTAAAGACAACATGATAATGTACACTTATAGCCCGTGTACATTATCATGTTGTCTTTAGAGTGACTATCCTCATTTGTTGAAGAAGAAAAGCATTAATGTGGCTGAATAGCAATACATTCAAGTGGCAATCACACAAGGGATAGTCACTGTGAGATGTCCTCATTTGTGACTGTCCTTACAATGAGTGTACATTATCATGTTGTCTTTAGAGTGACTGTCCTCATTTGTTGAAGAAGAAAAGCATTAATGTGGTTCAATAGCAATAAACTCAAGTGGCAATTACATAAGGGACAATCGATCACTGTGAGATGTCCTCATGTGTGACTATCCTTGTCACAAATGAGGACATCTCACAATGACTGTCCCTTCTGTAATTGCCACTTGAATGAGGAAAGTCACTGTAAAGACAACATGATAATGTACACATACAATGAGTGTACATTATCGTGTTGTCTTTACAGTGGCTGCCCTCATGTTGTATATTCTTCTCTGTAGATGCTACTATGTGCTAGGGAACTTCTTAGAACTGTTGGTATATTCTTACAACTTGTTACACCTGGGATATTCTTCTCTGTAGATGCTATTGTGTGTCGTGGTCCAAACAGGCCCATAAATGTGGTTGAATAGCAATACATTCAAGTGGCAATTACACAAGGGACAGTCACTGTGAGATGTCCTCATGTGTGACTGTCCTTGTCACAAATGAGGACATCTCACAGTGACTGTCCCTTGTGTAATTGCCACTTGAAGGAAAAAAGCATTAATGTGGTTCAATAGCAATGTATTCAAGCGGCAATTACACAAGGGATAATCACTCTGAGATTTCCTCATTTGTGACTATCCTTACAGTGAGTGTACATTATCATGTTGTCTTTACAGTGACTGTCCTCATTTGTTGAAGGAAAAAAGCATTAATGTGGTTCAATAGTGATGCAGAGTAGTCAGGGCTTTTAGAATATACAAATATACATCCTTAACTCTCATTCCACCAAGGAAGAAGGAATTCCAATGGTTGAAACATGAGTTAAGGTCTTTACATCAGTCAAACCCTGAAAATGAGGGTTTGTAAACAATGCACAAAAAATTTGAAATAACTTAGATATAAAACAAAGAGAATCAATCAAACCAACTTCCAAAGCATCAGATGTCACTATTACAACTTCCAGGCAAATTTTATCATCCAACCACCATCCGTACAGCCGTACAGAGTTTTTTTTTCAACAGAAATGTACTAAAACAGGGTTATTTTTATTTTTTATGAAAGCAAAATGATTACAATACTGGTTCTCTATCTGTCTTCAACCATTTGAAGCCTAAAATAGGCTCTCCAAACGTTGGTTCAACCATCTAGGTGGTTAGAACGGTTTATCCAACAAATGTCAACTTTGCTAAGCAACTTTTAAAGTTGCATTACAACTTTGCAAACAACTTTGCCGAGAAGGTTAAAAATGTGTTGTGAAACTTTAGGAACCTTATTAAAGTTATTTTGGACCTTCAAACTTCTTAACAACATCTAAAAGACACCTAATAAACACTTACTATGCTCATTTCATCCAAGGACTCAAAAGATGCCCAAGGTTTATAAGTCACCAAGGGGTCTTGTGTCCAACAAGTGGATGTTTATAAGTAGATAAAATCAATCCTTAATATTTATTACAAACCAAGAAAACATCTAAAACTCCTATTCTAATTTATTGTCATTCAAAAAGACTCTGATTTGTCATTCAAAAAGACTCTGATTTGTCAATCAAAAGGACCTTTCACCAGTCAATCCTTCAAAGCTCCAAGGTGAAAATCTTATGTTCCAATTGATAGGATTTGACTCCTTGGCTTCATGGCAACTTCCTTCAATCATGGTGTCTTTGGCTTGCATTAGGGATGCCCCTGCATCAAATAGCAATGCATTCAAGTGGCAATTACACAAGGGACAGTACATGCCCATTAAAGTTGGTGTTTTGTTATCCAGCATGACAATGGAGACAACATACTCTGTGTCAATTTTATTGATCAAATTTCCCTCCGCCAGGCAAAGCAACAATCTAGGTATGATAAGGTGAAATTTTGTAGTCCTTTTGGGTATGATAACAGTTCCAGTTTCCAATAAGATGGTTCATTTTTATAATCTAGCTTCAATTTCTCTTGTGAAAATCTTTTTTTCATTTTATGGGTGGTAAAATATAATTATTATGCTAGAGGTGTGTACTTATGGATGATAATGAAACAAAATGATAAGATTTAAGACTCTTGTTTTTTTTTTAAATAGCAATTTAAGTTTCCTTCTATTATAAATTACTGTTTTTCTATTTTTTAATGTATCTTTCCAAATCTTTTATATCAATTTTATTTATGAAATATAAATATATTAATAATGTTTTAGTGTTTTTAGGATTAGTTTATATCAATTCTATGTATCATCATTCGTCATTCAATTGTCAGTATTATTAATTTAGACTGTGCAATTGTAGAACTACTCGAATATGGGTTGGATGGATACTCAAGCAGGGGAACCCTCCTCAAATATCTCAAGCAGTGAACTTGGAAAAATGTGTCCTGAAGGAACCCTTTCCATCAGAGAGATAAAAGTACAAACAAGTAAAAGAAGCAGGATCTGCAAATATGTTTTTGAGAAGAAAAATGATAGATTATTCGAGTATGGTTCATGAGGTATATCTAAAAAGACATTTTTTTTCTTATTATAATAAAAGAGGAAGTTGTGAATGTCAAAGTTGAGTGAAAAAAAAATTATTTTCATCAAATTTTGTTAGGCTTGCTTTTGGGAATAGTTTCTTACAATATTGCTATTAAGATTTTTATTGTGTAGTTTTTAGATTAGGTTTATAAAATTATATTTCATGAGTAGTGATTCATATTAATCAATTAACGATACTTTTGGAAGGTATTTTCAATGTGTCAAATTTTGATATTTTTACAAGAATTAGATTGTGTAATTTTTTTAATTAAAGTCATTGACTCATATTTCATAAATAATAGTTCTCATGAATCCATCTCTTATAAGATTGAATAGTCTATTTAGGAAGTATTTCTGATAGTATGTCAAATTATGATATTACTATTACCATTAGATTGCATGGCTTTGAAGTCAACCTCATTGACCCATATTCTTCTCTGTAGATGCTACTATGTGCTAGGGAACTTCTTAGAACTATTGGTATATTCTTACAACTTGTTACACCTGGGATATTCTTCTCTATAGATGCTACTATGTGCCGCGGTCCAAACGGGCCCATAAATGTGGTTGAATAGCAATACATTCAAGTGGCAATTACACAAGCGACAATCGATCACTGTGAGATGTCCTCATGTGTGACTATCCTTGTCACAAATGAGGACATCTCACAATGACTGTCCCTTCTGTAATTGCCACTTGAATGACGACAGTCATTGTAAAGACAACATGATAATGTACACATACAATGAGTGTACATTATCATGTTGTCTTTACAGTGGCTGCCCTCATGTTGTATATTCTTCTTTGTAGATGCTACTATGTGCTAGGGAACTTCTTAGAACTGTTGGTATATTCTTACAACTTGTTACACCTGGGATATTCTTCTCTGTAGATGCTACTGTGTGCTGTGGTCCAAATGGGCCCATAAATGTGGTTGAATAGCAATACATTCAAGTGGCAATTACACAAGGGACAGTCACTATGAGATGTCCTCATGTGTGATTGTCCTTGTCACAAATGAGGACATCTCACAGTGACTGTCGCTTGTGTAATTGCCACTTGAATGAGGACAGTCACTGTAAAGACAACATGATAATGTACACAAGTACCATGAAGGTAGTTGCAAGTTACGGCTGTTTCATTGCATACCCGAAATAATGAAGATGTTACGGTCCACAAAATGTTTGTGCTTGAAAGATGAACAAATAAAATTAAACTTCTAAATAACCAAAGCCGCTAACAATAAATTCAACATAGATATGTCCTCATTTCTGGGTATTTTAGCTCTGTAACAGCTGAATACCAGATTACATAATAATGACAAAAGAAAAATAAACCCAACGTACTCAGAAATTGTAGCTGTGATTTCGCGGAGAGAATCTCTCTCGGCACTGTTGAAAATACAAATGATAATGTTTCTCTACATTATCATGTTGCCTTTACAGTGACTGTCCCTTGTGTAATTGCCACTTGAAGGAGGACAGTCACTATAAAGACAACATGATAATGTACACTTACAGCCCGTGTACATTATCATGTTGTCTTTAGAGTGACTATCCTCATTTGTTGAAGAAGAAAAGCATTAATGTGGCTGAATAGCAATACATTCAAGTGGCAATCACACAAGGGATAGTCACTGTGAGATGTCCTCATTTGTGACTGTCCTTACAGTGAGTGTACATTATCATGTTGTCTTTAGAGTGACTATCCTCATTTGTTGAAGAAGAAAAGCATTAATGTGGTTCAATAGAAATACATTCAAGTGGCAATTACACAAGGGACAATCGATCACTGTGAGATGTCCTCATGTGTGACTATCCTTGTCACAAATGAGGACATCTCACAATGACTGTCCCTTGTGTAATTCAAGTGGAAATTACACAAGGGACAGTCACTGTGAGATGTCCTCATTTGTGACTGTCCTTACAATGAGTGTACATTATCATGTTGTCTTTAGAGTGACTGTCCTCATTTGTTGAAGAAGAAAAGCATTAATGTGGTTCAATAGCAATACATTCAAGTGGCAATTACACAAGGGACAATCGATCACTGTGAGATGTCCTCATGTGTGACTATCCTTGTCACAAATGAGGACATCTCACAATGACCGTCCCTTCTGTAATTGCCACTTGAATGAGGACAGTCACTGTAAAGACAACATGATAATGTACACATACAATGAGTGTACATTATCATGTTGTCTTTACAGTGGCTGCCCTCATGTTGTATATTCTTCTTTGTAGATGCTACTATGTGCTAGGGAACTTCTTAGAACTGTTGGTATATTCTTACAACTTGTTACACCTGGGATATTCTTCTCTGTAGATGCTACTGTGTGCTGTGGTCCAAATGGGCCCATAAATGTGGTTGAATAGCAATACATTCAAGTGGCAATTACACAAGGGACAGTCACTATGAGATGTCCTCATGTGTGATTGTCCTTGTCACAAATGAGGACATCTCACAGTGACTGTCGCTCGTGTAATTGCCACTTGAATGAGGACAGTCACTGTAAAGACAACATGATAATGTACACAAGTACCATGAAGGTAGTTGCAAGTTACGGGTGTTTCATTGCATACCCGAAATAATGAAGATGTTACGGTCCACAAAATGTTTGTGCTTGAAAGATGAACAAATAAAATTAAACTTCTAAATAACCAAAGCCGCTAACAATAAATTCATCATAGATATGTCCTCATTTCTGGGTATTTTAGCTCTGTAACAGCTGAATACCAGATTACATAATAATGACAAAAGAAAAATAAACCCAACGTACTCAGAAATTGTAGCTGTGATTTCGCGGAGAGAATCTCTCTCGGCACTGTTGAAAATACAAATGACAACGTTTCTCTACATTATCATGTTGCCTTTACAGTGACTGTCCCTTGTGTAATTGCCACTTGAAGGAGGATAGTCACTGTAAAGACAACATGATAATGTACACTTATAGCCCGTGTACATTATCATGTTGTCTTTAGAGTGACTATCCTCATTTGTTGAAGAAGAAAAGCATTAATGTGGCTGAATAGCAATACATTCAAGTGGCAATCACACAAGGGACAGTCACTGTGAGATGTCCTCATTTGTGACTGTCCTTACAGTGAGTGTACATTATCATGTTGTCTTTAGAGTGACTGTCCTCATTTGTTGAAGAAGAAAAGCATTAATGTGGTTCAATAGCAATACATTCAAATGGCAATTACACAAGGGACAATCGATCACTGTGAGATGTCCTCATGTGTGACTATCCTTGTCACAAATGAGGACATCTCACAATGACTGTCCCTTGTGTAATTCAAGTGGCAATTACACAAGGGACAGTCACTGTGAGATGTCCTCATTTGTGACTGTCCTTACAATGAGTGTACATTATCATGTTGTCTTTAGAGTGACTGTCCTCATTTGTTGAAGAAGAAAAGCATTAATGTGGTTCAATAGCAATACATTCAAGTGGCAATTACACAAGCGACAATCGATCACTGTGAGATGTCCTCATGTGTGACTATCCTTGTCACAAATGAGGACATCTCACAATGACTGTCCCTTTTGTAATTGCCACTTGAATGAGGACAGTCACTGTAAAGACAACATGATAATGTACACATACAATGAGTGTACATTATCATGTTGTCTTTACAGTGGCTGCCCTCATGTTGTATATTATTCTCTGTAGATGCTACTATGTGCTAGG
This sequence comes from Chamaecyparis obtusa, assembly GCA_027943335.1. Classification (NCBI taxonomy): domain Eukaryota; kingdom Viridiplantae; phylum Streptophyta; class Pinopsida; order Cupressales; family Cupressaceae; genus Chamaecyparis; species Chamaecyparis obtusa. Next base: position 236,770 of record BSBK01010873.1, read on the forward strand.
GAACTTCTTAGAACTGTTGGTATATTCTTACAACTTGTTACACCTGGGATATTCTTCTTTGTAGATGCTACTGTGTGCTGTGGTCCAAACGGGCCCATAAATGTGGTTGAATAGCAATACATTCAAGTGGCAATTACACAAGGGACAGTCACTGTGAGATGTCCTCATGTGTGACTGTCCTTGTCACAAATGAGGACATCTCACAGTGACTGTCCCTTGTGTAATTGCCACTTGAATGAGGACAGTCACTGTAAAGACAACATGATAATGTACAGAAGTACCGTGAAGGTAGTTGCAAGTTATGGTTGTTTCATTGCATACCCGAAACAATGAAGATGTTACGGTCCACAAAACGTTTGTGCTTGAAAGATGAACAAATAAAATTAAACTTCTAAATAACCAAAGCCACTAACAATAAATTCAACACAGATATGTCCTCATTTCTGGGTATTTTAGCTCTGTAACAGCTGAATACCAGATTACATAATAATGACAAAAGAAAAATAAACCCAACGTACTCAGAAATTGTAGCTGTGATTTCACGGAGGGAATTTCTCTCGGAACTGTTGAAAATACAAATGACAACGTTTCTCTACATTATCATGTTGCCTTTACAGTGACTGTCCCTTGTGTAATTGCCACTTGAAGGAGGACAGTCATTGTAAAGACAACATGATAATGTACACTTACAGCCCGTGTACATTATCATGTTGTCTTTAGAGTGACTATCCTCATTTTTTGAAGAAGAAAAGCATTAATGTGGCTGAATAGCAATACATTCAAGTGGCAATTACACAAGGGACAGTCACTGTGAGATGTCCTCATTTGTGACTATCCTTACAGTGAGTGTACATTATCATGTTGTCTTTAAAGTGACTGTCCTCATTTGTTGAAGGAAAAAAGCATTAATGTGGTTCATTAGCAATGTATTCCCAGCATCTGTACCTGCATCTCTCTTATATACTACAAGTTGCTTGCCATCAGAAATTGCAGTTCCCTCACGTGACATTGATGGTGAAGTGTTCTTTTCAAAACCATCATCTGTGGTTACCAATGCTCCTATTTTAGGCAATAAGTTTGTTGCATTCCATGAGCCATTGGTCAAGTTTCTTCTACGAGCTTCTGATGCCTCAAAATCTAAGCAGCGCCTACGCATGCCTCGTTGTGGTTGATTATCATTCTATACATGAATTATAATGAGTAATCAGTTTTGGGCCTTGGAATCTTGTATGTAACATGCACAGGCATTTCATGGCTAAATGAATCTATTTTAAAAGCATCAACTTTTCTTACATGATGCTGGATACATAAGTAGAACAAGCGTATATCAAATTGGAAGTAATCAAAACTCCACAATGACATATTATTTAGAGTACTCTTCAGTTTAAGTAATAATGCATATATTGACACTGTAAAGACAACATGATAATGTACACTCACTATAAAGACAACATGATAATGTACACTCACTGTAAGGATAGTCACAAACGAGGACATCTCACAGTGACTGTCCCTAGTGTAATTGCCACTTGAATGTATTGCTATTCAGCCACATTAATGCTTTTCTTCTTCAACAAATGAGGATAGTCACTGTAAAGACAACATGATAATGTACACTCACTGTGAGTGTACATTATCATGTTGTCTTTACAGTGACTATCCTCATTTGTTGAAGAATAAAAGCATTAATGTGGCTGAATAGAAATACATTCAAGTGGCAATTACACTAGGGACAGTCACTGTGAGATGTCCTCATTTGTGACTGTCCTTACAGTGAGTGTACATTATCATGTTGTCTTTACAGTGGCTGTCCTCATTTGTTGAAAGAAAAAAGCATTAATGTGGTTCATTAGCAATGTATTAAATAAATTTTTTTTTTTAATCCACCCATGGGCATCGCAATTGCAATGGCAACCCGTTGCAATGCGATGCAGGCGCCCATCGCAATTGCTTGGGAGGTTCGTCGTGATTGCAACGACCCTCCGAAGCTATGCGACGGGGGGGCGACGCCCATGCCGCTAACAAATGTTAGTCACATTGCGACGGGATATGTGTCGCAATTGCGATGGCTACCCATAGACGTCGCAATTTGTGACTAAAAAATAGCGACGTCTATGGGTGTTGCTATTGCGACATATAGCTGTCGCAATTGTGACACATAGCCGTCACAAAATGCCCCCAAATGTATTAGTGGATGCATATGCATTTATAACAGCAGGGCATGATATCCCCATATTAGAGCTTAGATCTCGTGTGGGTACTATCAGATATGGTCAGCCACATCCTTCTCACCTAGACCATGGCCATAGTGGTAGTGCTCATGAGGATCCACCTACTGACCACTCTATTGCTACACAAGGAGAGGCACAACATGCAAACCCTTTAGTTAGTGCAAGGTATCAGTTCTCTGATGTTGGCCTTGACGATGTTGAGTTCAACATGACCACTACAGGTTATATAGATTTGTTGACACATGATGATATGACTTCCATGCCATCTCATCTGGTTAGTCCATTGCATTCAGCATTAGAGAGGTGTGTGCAGTCTACTCATGTTGCAGATGCAGATTTGAGCTTGGACTAGACACAGCAAAATCTTGATACCTTGGTTGATAGGATTGAGGCCAAGGAATTTGAGTAATATCAGTTTCCACCACCTACACAAGTATAAATTAGATTATATACATGTATTTAATGTTACAATTAAACTTAAATTTATTTTCAAAATTTCAATCAATTGATATATATATATATATATATATATATATATATATATATATATATATATATATATATATATATATATATATATATATATATATATATATATATATATATATATATATATATATATATATATATATATATATATATATATATACATGCATGTATATATATGATATATATTTTTTGTCTACCAGGATATGCCTCTTGTTAGTCCTTCTTTGGGTACTGATCGTGTACGTCGTCAGGACTCACTCGATGATGACATCAGTAGTGGACATGTGAGTTTTTAATTTATTATATGTGTGTACACACTTTACAACATGTTTTCTTGTACAATATTTTAAATCAAACTTAAGAGATCTTTGTACAATGTTTATATATTTTAATTTATATATCTCTTTCTTTGTAAGGATTTGCACATCCTTCACAGCATGATAATCACTCTGGGTGTGACCACTTAGTGAGGATTTGACATGATGAATCCTAGGCACTTTCATATTTGATTAGAGACATATTTCATATTATGTGTGTGTGTGTATATATAGAGATAGAGATAGAGATAGAGATAGAGATAGATATATATATGTGTGTGTGTGTGTGTGTGTGATGAAGTATATTTCATATCTAGACTCTACATGACCAATTGATGTGTTTGATGTTATATTTCATTTCTAGGCGGGCTTTTGATAGAATGTTTGACACATGATTGATTCATATGTTTCATATTTACAGTACTTGATCTACACACATGATTGATGTTTCATGCATGTTATATATATACTTTCACTCTAGATACATGTGCATATGTGATGAACTTGTAAATTTTCAATACTTTCAATAGATTACATACACATGTACATGTTTAATTTAAATTTGATGAACTTGATTTCAATAGATTACATACATGAATGATGTTTTATTGTACACATGTTTATAATGAAATTTATGAATGATGTAAATTTGACACATGTGAGCTATATAATTGAGGTCCCTAGATGTTTCATTGAATCTTACTTATATTTAAATGTACATTCGATAATAGTTGTGCATGTAGTTTTAATTTAATGTTGTTGTACTTTAAGTAGATTTTATATTTAAAACATGCACGTCCTAATGTAACACATGCAAATTCAATACATACACACATTCATATTTTAAAGTTAGAGTACTTTATATTCAGGTAGATAATTAATATATCATATCCACTTGTAAGACATAAATTTGAGATCTATATATTCTTAATTTTTAATTTAATTCAAGCTCCATTCACTATGGGCACCAATAGGAAAGAATGGAGCTAAGGAAACCTTTGTTCTCACCCATGAAAAAGTTAGTTTAAATCATATTTCATGTGTGATTTAGTCCACATCAAGTGGTTCATCTCTCTCTCGAATAACATTTAATATTCTCTCATGGTCGTCAGTATCAAGTCTCCACTTACGAATGCCACGTCCCGTCACAGGAACAAGAGATAGGACGGTGGCAATTACAAGATGACTATACTGATAAACCTTATTGTTAGGTTGATAATCAATAAAATGAATCCCATGTTTAAGTATTTTGGTTTGCTTCAAATATGTTCCTTGCACGACACTGAACCTGCACAATGTGTTCCTCAATGTTAAATATATAGATGTGATAAATACTAACCATATAAACAAACTTAAATACAGTACTATAACCTATGGGAAACATAATTCCATTGCTTGTTTCATTCTGTGTTAGCTTCATCCTCTCCTTGCAGCAATGTAATAAATAGTAACTAACACCTTCCAAATTTCCAGGCTTTGCTACTACTGCAAAAATATGTCCTGCATTTAAAGTGAACTTTTAATTTTAGGAACTTGTAAATATAAATTAAACAAACTTTATTTAAATGAATCAAGTTTATGAATCCTTTTTAAAAACATGTACATAAACACACACGTACCAATTTTGATCAAACCTGAAATATGGTCATAATATGTAGAAATCAATGGAATGTCATGAAATCTTTCATCCTGAACGTCATTTGTGTTTGTAACATCTAGTGGAATCAAATTCCATTCACTAACATATCCACATTTTTGGTTGATACATTCATCATAGTTTTCAGAAATACAGTCATAACAAAAGCATGAATAATCTCTAGTGTACAATGACCACACATTACTATCTGTACTCATAACTGAATGTAGGGATATTGTTTTGTCTACTCTCTTGCATCCATGGATTGATCTTCTATCAACACCTAAACAATAGAGAGGTCACATGTAAAAATTAAAGACATATATTATAAGTTAACTCAAACAATGATCAATAAATTTAAAATTAGTACCTGTTGTAGACACCTAAAAATCCTTTAGAAAATAAATTATTTTTATTTTCTGAAAAATCCCTGATGACATCATCATTTGTTAATTAATTATTTATTTAATTAATTAATTAATTTTTATGTCATTAAATCTCTTTATCTTAATTAAAAACATTTAATTAAGAAATCCCTCCCAAAAATGTTTAAATCTTATTTAAACATTATTCTCCTTATTTATTAATTATTTAATTAATAAAGTGACCAAAAATCTCAAAATAAATAATTTATTTATTTTTTGACCAAAACTTGGCCAATTTCCTTAAGACCACTAACCTCTTCCAAAATCTTCTAATCCTTCTTTAATTTTGATTAAAGGCTAATCCCATCCTTTCTAACCCTAATCTCAACTCAAAATATTTAATTAAGATTAAATATTTAATTTTCATATTTATTAAATATATTTTAATAAATATTCCCAAAACCTAAAGCCTTTGGAATGATAAACATTTATTCATTCTCCCTAAACCAAAGAAAACTCTAGACTCTTCTAGAAACTTCTCAACCCAACCTCTTCACCCATCCTAATCCTAAAATCCCCTAATCCTAATCCTAATCCTCCCCCTAACCTTGTCACATTCCCTAAACAAGGTTAGCCAACTCCTAAGCTTGACCCAAAGTCAACAAACTTCTAGAGGCTTCTCTTACATGCATTGAAGGCATTTAAAGCCTCCTTATCCCTCTTACATTCATTTATGGTGCATTTAAGAAGCCCCTCACCCCTTTCTTACACCCTTTGACCTTAGGCACATTTTCCAAATTGTGCACATTCCTCCCATCTTTCAACCCAATCCCCTTATGACACTTGTCACAAGGAGATAACCCTTCTCCTAATGAGCCTCAAACTCATTAAAGCTTTTGAGATAAATAAATCTTTATTTATCTCCTAAATTCCATATTTATCCTTAGAAAGCCTAGACTCTTCTAGAAAGTCTTCATCCTTATCCCCTTGACTCAACCCCTAACCTTACCCCAAACTCTAACCTATCCTCCTAACCCAAGCCCTTAGGAAATCCTATAAATACTCCTCCTTACAAGAGCAAATTATTATCTTAGTTTTTATCATTTATGCATTGTTATCATGAGCATTTTTAGCTAGATCATCTTAGCATACATCTTAATTGTTAGATTTCTTCATGTTTTTCATGTTTTCTAACACATCTTAGAATAGCTTAATGGATTAATCTTAGTTCATATTTCAAGATTTTCTTATCATTTATGCATCACCATAAATCCCTCTCCATGCATTTGAGAGCACACCCACATCCCTCTAATTGAAGCAAATCAAACATTTTCTCTATAGCACTTGTTTTTAGCAACAATTTTGAGGTGGCTTTGGTTTTGTTTTCATGTCTTATGCTATTTTTTAGTTCATGAACATGTAAGATTAGTCTAATGTTTGAATGTTTCAGCCTTTCAAGATAGGTAACAGGTTCAAAATCATAGTCTACACCTGTTATCTCCCAGAATACTCGGAAGGGTATGACTCGATCTAATCGTGATGATGTGTTATCACAATTTGGCACCATAAAATGCATCTTGCACCACTCAACTACATCATGAGAATTATTTATACGATATCCCTGATAGTCCAATTGATACTTTCTTAAAGCACATTTGATACAAGCTCCTGCACCATCATGATCTCCCTTTCCATGTTCACTCTCAAAGAAACTCCAAATATGTGGTATCTTTTGGTATTGATGATATCTACATAGTGCGTAAAATGGCCTTTCTGATTTAAATTGTGCTACACATCCATCCGACCAAACAAAATGCTTTTCAATTTTGATGCCTTTGTTTTCCAAATATCCAAAAAATGTCTTAAAGAAATGCTTGACAAAATGTATGTCATGCTCTTTATCATCACTAATGTAAAAGTGATATTCTTTCTTTATGACTCATGCTTCATATATACTTTCAACACCATCCAAATCTAATTGTGCATGTTGATAAAACACATGGTCCATGATAGTCACCTACTCTGTATAGTAGTATTCTGCTTGAAGTTGTTTTTGAGATACAAAGGAGTAGTTCTCTACAAAATCAACAACCGATAAAATCGTTCCAACTAGAAAAGATTCTTTTTGTATTTGGAATTGTTCTACCTGCCATTTAGAAAAAAAAAACATGTCATATGTATGGTTGAATCAATTTACAAAAAATTTCTATAAATGTTGCAACAGGTATCTTGTCTTCTATATATTCCAACCTTGTTGATTCTTTCTCGACTTTTGTTTTAGACTTTATGTACTTGTATCTCTTACATTTTATCATCCTCGCCATGTCAGTATCTTCAAGTCTCAAAGGAAATTTAGCCAAATCCCCGCATGTTTGACAAGTTCCTCTTATGCAATCTATTTCAGGTATTTCATCATCAATTGATTTGTTACATAAGATTGATGTTATGAATTGACTTGGACATTTAGGAAAATCATTTTTAGAACCACCACTTTCTTCTATCATCTTTCTAAACCCTTGGTAGTAGAGATTGAATTCAATGTGATATCGACAACAACAAGTTTTAAAAGATTTATTTATCTTTACAAAAAATGGCTTTAATCTTTCAAACATTGTTTGTCCAATCTTAATGTCAGGATTTGAGTTACAAAATGAGAGATACAATTCATGTTGTGTGGTGTCCAACCAATGTTTTGTGTGCTGGAAATATTCCTTAGGCCCAGTCCTCTTCTTGATAACGTCTCTTATATTTGGTGAAGGACAAGTATGATCAGTCCAAAATGACGTAACTAAGTTCCTAATTGTTTCATTAATTCTATCAGACCAAGGATCTCTACACATTACTGCCCAATTACCTTCCAATGTAGTATCATCCAAATTGATTCTTCTTTTCAAATAGTGTGTCATTGTCTTCCTACTGTACCTAATCTGAGATGAAAGTGAAGAAATTTGTCTTCTTTGGGACATGTTTTTATTTAAAATAGATGTCAGTATCACTCTTCTTGAAATGGACCTATCTGTAGATCTAGTTGTTTTCCCAATGCAATGCAAACCTTCCTTAACAATGTCAACAGTATTTTTTTGTATGTTACTTGATTTTAACTTTTTCAAACTTGCATCTACACCCAATAATTTTAATGGCTCTTTTAACTCATCTTTAAGAAGTGTAATTGATAATAGTTGAGTTTTTTCAAGTGTACCAAGGTTCTCAAATTGTTTCATTATTTTCTTAGAATTTTTATTCAATGCCCTCTTCATAATATTTATGGGTTGTTTAGCATAATCTCTCAATTTTTCCACATCCATTTCAATTAAATGATCTATGCTTTTACGATTAATTTTTCTCTTCAACTGTTGGAGTAGACTATCATTCACATATGTTTCTTGCACTTCCACTACAAATAAAAAATCTTAATATCTCATCTTAAGGGGACCATCATGAAATAAGTATTTACAAGCTCTTGAACATGTTCTACCTATAATAATTTATACATTAATGAGAGAAACACATACTTGTTTGACCTTGGGTTGATTCAACTTGGGATGCCCCTTGTCCAACATTTTCATCATCAAAGGTTGCATGTACACAACAAAAACAATAACTTCTTCTTAGGGGAAAGACCAAAAATGTATATTCACTAATAAGAGACTAAATTGAGATAGTGACTAAATCAAGAGAGTCAATGAGAGAAAGAGAGAGATGTGTACTTATTTGATATTCTAAGACTTGTGCTTGTTGAGCTTGTGATGACCCTTCTCCAACTTCTGAAGGTTGGGCTTGTTGAGCTTGTGATGACCCTTATCCAACTTCTGAAGGTTGGGCTTGTTGAGCTTGTGACGAACCTTCTCCAACTTTTGAAGGTTGGGTTTGTTGAGCTTGTGATGACCCTTCTCCAACTTCTGAAGGTTGGGCAGCTTGTTGAGCTTGTGATTCTTGAGCATTTCCTACACATGTATGAAGTATAAATTAGTCCTAATTGAGTCTAATAGGTCATGTTAGGTCCTAATTGGTCCTAATTGAGTATAATTGGATCTAATAGGTCATAATTGAATCTAATAGGTCCTAATTAGGTCCTAATTGGTCCTAATTGAGTCTAGTTGGTCCATATTAGGTCCTAATTGGTCCTAACTGGTCCTAATTGAGTCTAATTAGTCATAATTGAGTCTAATAGGTCATGTTAGGTCCTAATTGGTCCATATTAGGTCCTAATTGGTCCTAACTGGTCCTAATTGAGTCTAATTAGTCATAACTGAGTCTAATAGGTCATGTTAGGTCCTAATTGGTCCATATTAGGTCCTAATTGGTCCCAATTGAGTCTAATTGGTCCTAATTGAGTCTAATAGGTCATATTAGGTCCTAATTGGTCCTAATTGAGTATAATTAGATCTAATAGGTCATAATTGAATCTAATAGGCCCTAATTAGGTCCTAATTATTCCTAATTGGTCATAATTGAGTCTAGTTGGTCATAATTGAGTCTAGCTGGTCCATATTAGGTCCTAATTGGTCCTAATAGGTCCGAATTAGTTCTAATAAGATCTAATTGAGTCTAATTGGATCTAATTGGTTCTAATTACATTTAATTAAGTCCTAATTAGTTCTAATTGCATCTAGTTAGGTCCTAATTGGTTCTAATAGGTCATATTAGGTCCTAATTGGTTCTAATTTAGTCTAATTAGGTCTAGCACTATTTGGTTCTAATAGGTCCTAATAAGTGGACTATTGGGTCCTAATAGGTCCTATTGGGTCCTAATAGGTTCTATTAGGTCCTAATTAGTCCTAATAGGTTCAATTAGGTCCTAATAGGTTCTATTAGGTCCTAATTAGTCATAATAGGTCCTATTAGGTTCTAATTGGTTCTAATTGAGTCTAATTAGATCTAATTGAGTCTAATTAGGTCCTAATTGGTTCTAATAGGTCATATTAGGTCCTAATTGGTTCTAATTGAGTCTAATTGAGTCTAATTAGTCCTAATTAGGTTCTAATAGGTCCTAATTAGTCCTAATATGTCCTAATAGGTCGTATTAGGTCCTAATTAGTCCTAATAGGTCCTATTAGGTCCTAATTCATCCAAATAGGTCCTATTAGGTACTATTTGGTTCTAATTAGTTCTAATTGGTCCTAATTGGGTATAATTGGTCCTAATTGAGTCAAATTAGGTGCTAATTTATTATAATTGAGTCTAATTAGGTGCTAATTGGTTCTCATTGATTCTAATTGGGTCCTAATTAGTCCTAATAAGTCCTATTAGTCCAAATAGGTCTACAATTAGGTCTAGTTAAGTCTAATAGACCTACAATATCACATTTACATGAACATTAAGACAAGTCTTGACCACCAACTTAAAATATCTATCTAGAGACATCTTAGACATACCTCGTTTCGAACGATGATATCTTTTTCGTGATTCTTCATGTAGTCTTTATTTAGTCTCTTCTGAATAATGTCATGTACTTTTGTTTAGCCTTCTCTTTTTATTTCCCATCACAACTTAGAAAATTATTCCGTGCCAAAATGTCTTCCTTCTCCTAAATGTGAATTATTTTACAGCTTTCGAATTTATGAAATGAAAAAAATATACATTTATTTATACCTAATTCTTATTAACCAAAAATGCCACCAAAAAGGTCGACATAGGTTTCTATCGAAAGTCAAACTTGACTTTCTATCGAAACTAAATGACTTTCGATCGAAACTGGCTTAGTAATGACTAAATTTTGCATTTTTCGGCAAAGTACTTTTGATAGAAAGTACTTTCAATTGAAAGTCAAAAATTTCAGTCGAAAGTACTTTCGATATACTTTCTATCGTAAGTGCCTGGTTTGGGCCATGGTTGCAAGTTTTGAAGAAATTTTGAGAATTTCATGGCTTCGGGCCTCAAGCGCGCTGATCAAATGGATGAATAAGAAGATGTTCTTTTGCATACAACAAGTACTCAGAACTAGCTTTCTAACGATTATATATTTGACTATTTTTAAATTTATTATGTGTATGGTTTTTGATGTTAAATGAATGTAGGTTTTTTTATCAAATATAAACCTCTGAGTTTGACGTTCAATGAAAAATAGTAAAACAAGAATTTTTTTTTTGAAAAATAATAGTGCCCTCCATATTCGAGTCTAATTTCTATTAAAAAAATAATAATTGAAATTCGATAAATACATAATAAGTTATAAGCTATGTAGTCAAGGTACGTCAAAATTTTGGTTTAGTCAACTTCAAACATTAATAAAATATGCAATAATAATGATAATGTCATCAAACCAATTGCATGCCCTCCGTATGGATGTTACAAAACTAAATTTGAAAGATTCACATTCATATCTATTTTACAAAAAAAGTTATGCTCTATGAAAACAGTGTTACTATTTGAAAATGACATTTTCAGCACCATACAAGTTTTCATGGGTGAAAGAAAAAAGTATTCAAATAAATTTTTTAAAAAATTAAAAAATATATATTTAGAATCTAGACAGAAAATCCTAAAAGACTCTAATTTATTTCATCCTCTGATTTCCAGCGGTTCAATGGCAATATGCATCCGAATCTGAAAGTTTTTCTCAAAATGTAGAGTTCAGTGTCCATTCAGGCTAAAAAGTGTAACCCACTATTGTGGGTCCACCCGACAGTGTGGCACTCGCCACAAACATAGTAGTTGTCAAAAGACTTGGAGTTGCAAGCCTTAAAAACATAAACTAGATTATGAACTTGAAGTCGGTCCAACTATCTTGGAAATGAATTTTATGGCAGTGTGGCAGTCGCCACAAACATAGTAGTTGTGGAAAGAGTTGGAGTTCCAAGCCTTAAAAAGATAAACTAGTTTATAAACTTGAAGTCGGTCATTAAATCTGTGGATATTAAATCGTATCAAACTTTTACTGTTATTAACAATTTCATTTATGTGCAATGCGATGGATTCTCCCATGTCAAAGAAACAGACTTATAAGGGTGGATGTAAAATTATGCCCTTTTATTGTGGGTAAGAAACTAAATCTTACATTTTTTTGGATGTTTTGTTCTTTTAATTTTATTGACGCTCCAAGTTTCAAGACCCAAATTAGATATATAAATTTTCCTCATAACAAAACCTAGGAATTTTAATTGAAGGATGATCATTATGGTGTGATAAATTGGCATGAAATGAGAGTTGTGCAAATCTTGCAGTGTTCAACTTATCTACTAAACTGGGGGTGTTCTTGATTAGAGAATATGAGATGGATTTTGTTGCAGCTACCAAAATTGCAACCATCTAGCAAGGAGTAAAGTTTAGAGAACTCATTGCTGGTGCTTTTGTAGCAGATTCTTATCTAGGAAGGTTTCAAACAATCCTTTTTTCCCTTTCTCATACATATTGGTAGGAAAACTCTAACTTTCTCATTTGTTACATAAGTGAAATTTTACAATTTGAATTTTTTGTAAACACTTACATAGTTAATTTGTTTGGGTCTTTGTAATCTTGCCATCAGGAAACTCACAGAAATAGTCCAAAAGAAAAAGAACAACTCAAAATTATAAATGAGAACAATATAACAGAAAACTTAAAATATTTATTTAACATGTCACACTTAAAAAGGTTGACAATACAAAAAGAATTGAAATAAAAATCATTTATATTTATGAGTTGTTGTACACACTTGATTATCTCAAGACAATAGATAATGCTATCAAAGAACCTAAGCTTGATATCATGAAGGAGAATCTTCCCCTGGTACTTATTCAACTATTATGGAGCATCCAATAAAATGTTTTTAAGAAGTGGATAATTTAATTAAAGAGTGACTCAACTCAATAATGTGATAATATTTGAATGATGATGATCTTAACCCTTGTTTACTTGCTTCAGTGATTGAGAAGGAATTATTTATTCTACCTTCCTATCCATTTTTTTATCTGAAAGATACTTGAAGTTGAGGAAACTTGTTTGAAAATCTTGCATTTTACCCTTAAATTTTAAATACCTTAGTAAATAGGCCAATGCTTAAGTAAGTAGGCTACATATGATCAAGCATTGTCTATATTTAAACATTACAATCAAGTGGCAAAAAAGTGGGACCTTTCGTCTTGACCATGGACTATAACTTGTTTTTTGAATTATTTGTAAAATTCAGCAACACCTATGATTTTCGTTGTGTTAAGAAACTTGAATTTTTATTAAAGGAAACAAAGGCTATCCTACTGATCTTTAGATAGGCTATTTTCCTACCCCTTTGGTGGCATACATGTACAACACAATAGCTTAAAAGACAAGCTCTAGAAATTACACTTACATATTATTTTGATTTCTTTTGTGCGGTTCCTATCTGAATGTATTTTGTCATCTCTTTGGTCACTAATTTCAACGAACAGTTATTTCTTTGACAATCTTTACCTCCCAAAGAAATCACTAATCATGGGAGTTGGTCACTAACAGGTGATTAAATATTCCCTATTGAGATTCCCTATTAATGTGGCTTATAAGTAATGCGGCTTATAAGTTATTTTTGAATTGCAAATGAAGTGCAATGACAACTATGATTTTTATTGCATTAACAAACTTAACTTTCATTGGAGGGCAACAAAGACTAGCATTAGTGTTAGGTTTTTGCTGATGTGATCTACTTATCACATCCATATTGTAACTTGTTTTCTTTCACTAATAGATCATTTTTGTAAAATTCTTTTAATGTAAATGATACCATGAACATTGTAATTACAAAAAATGATTTGAAAGAAATAATCAGAGAACTTGTTCACTAACTAATCAGAGAAATACTAAGACTTTAACTAGAGCTTTTATAAATTATAAATGCCACATCAATATAGCTGCATAAGAAGACTGAACACAACTTACAATCCTTTGACAATTTAATATAAATATTTCCAGATGATAGATTAGTCCGCAAAGAACACATTACCTCTTTGTATCCTAGACCTTTCCATAACCCACCTAGAGTCTCCTCAACCTCTGTAGTTAGGCTTTTGTCTTCAATTAGAATTTATTTTGAACTAGATGTCTTTAAAAGGGCATTTGAAACATTCTCTTCAAACATTGAGGATTTTAATATTATCTTTTTGTCTGCAATAGAAAAAATCATTATACTTAAATTAGTTGAAATGCCTAAATATGGACTTCGCCTGTCAAACCCATACTTTGGTGATGACGCCTAAAATATCAAAGGACATTTTGTTTCAAATGTCTGTCTTCTATCTTCTAGTAGACCAGTGAGCTCCATTTCATAGCCATTACTTAAATCATGTATTCTTCTTTCATCAACAAATTCTACACCTAGTTCTTTGTTTAACTCCTTGCTGCCAGTGCCAAAAGGGAAAATTCACACTACTTTGAATATGACTGCCTTTCACAAAACTAAGTTGACCGTTAACTGTACTGTTTTTCCAAGCGCATGGAAATTTGGATGCTTGTGTTGCATTTGAAGGAGCCGAGGGAAACTTTGCACGACAAACAAGTCTAGTCATGTGCAAATTTTGGTCATCATAGAGAGATAAGAGAGAGTGATTGGTATGGTAAAATTGATGGAGAAGAGCAAGAGGGAATCGATGTATGAAGACTTGACTTTTGGCTATAATTCTCACCAAGTCTTGCATGTTCCACGACTCTTACAAAATCCCATCCCTTTCATCTCAGTACAACTTATATCTACAACATACAACAAGTGCTTGACATGGCTTAAATACTATATCTTCGGCAATAGGAGCCTTCTACGACATTTTCAGTACTATATTAACTCCTTGCTGCCAGTGCCAAAAGGGGTAGGTGACATTAGGTTGGATACAATTCCTTTGAGGTAGAACTTCAGTACAATCAATAACCACCAACTATTGAAGATGATTCCAAACTTGAGGAGTTGCTATTAGCTGATAAATTTGTCTTGGGAAAATAGATTTTCAAAGAAGAAGAAAAGTAGTTGTTGGGGAAAGCGAGAATGCAATCTCTATTATGACATCTAAAGTTTTGTGATTTAGTGCCTTGTTATCCAAAAGATGACCACTGAAATAGCATACGGCTTAAACAACACAGAGATAATAGTAACAATGAAGATAATTACCTCAATAACAGAGATATAAACAACTTGTTATGTTGGTGCATCTGCAATCACAAAATATTGGCATCACTCATCTTTCCACCCAAGGAGATAATAACAGATTATGTCTGTGCACTCCAAGAATTAACTCCCATGCCTGGTCTAATGTGGGAAGTATGTGGTGCATCTCCACCTTCTTTGGCAGTCAACTATGTTCATTTGGAAGACATGCAACTCAAAATTTGGAAAGCTGCACAATCTATAGAAAGTGCAAAGTCATCTCTGGAAGATAACTTTACATCCACCATAGTGGCTAGTTTTCTTCACAGCAATGTATATTTCTATAGCAAGATAGGAACGAGAGATGAGATTAGACAGTCATTCATCTCTTTTGAAAGAATGTTATGTACAGAATGTTCAGATTAATAATCATTCAATTGTAGTTTTACATCTTGCTCATTTTTCATTTCTAAATGTATTTTTGATGGTCAATAATTGTACAGTATTTGCTTTTAGATATCAAACGTGAATTTCAACATTTTTTTTTCATCAAATTCTGCATAAGCTGCATCTCTACAATTTTAATTTCTTTTCAATCTTTTTTTTTAAAAGCATTGGGTGGGACTCCAGCTCTGCAGAGCTCTTGTTTTTAAAAGGATTTATAGGCCTTCATTCTCTCGAGAGGCATATACACGCTTAAGAAAAGTCAACGAGAGAGATTAGCAGTGCAAGGTGTGAAAATTAACTATTGCAATCACTGATTGTTAATCTCCTATCTTGAAAGATTATTTAACTATCTAAAACTAATTCATAGCCAAATATTGAATAACAACACAATTGCAACTTCACAAAATAAATGCGAAAATAAATTTGAACACGATGACACAATATTTTCGGACAAAATTGTCCCTAGAAAAACCCCTAAGGGAAAACTAGTTCTACAGATGGAAAATATATTAATCTTCAGCAATATAAGAGTTACAAAAGATTTTTTGCCTCTTACTGGCAGATCTCTGATAAATTCCTAATATCTCCCGCTAATATTCCCCACTGCTATCCCAGCGCTACCATTGCGCCCTTGCTCTCATTGCAAGAATATTTGCTATCACTACAAATACATTTGCTTTCACTGCAAATGATTTCTTCACAACTTGATGTTTTCCAAATGCCCCCTAGCCCCCCTTTTATACTACTTTCGCTGAAAAATAAACAGCCGAGATTGATCTCAATCAACGACTGAGATAAAAAGGAACTCAACAACCAAAACTGAATTGGTTATCAACAACTACCAATTAAATAAATATTTATTAACCTAAGCATTTTCGAAAAAACAAATATTTAATTAATGAGGACAAATGGCTTTCTCGCTACATAACTAACACAAGGGGGCTCAAATAAAATTTCTGCATGTGGACTCTCCCAAAAAGAATGTGCTCGAATAGGGAAGGGTATAGCAGCGGGAAAGCATTAGGGTTTTTCTTAGAAATTATTATGATGTTGCATACGCCTGATTTAATGTGTTGAAGAAACCTTAAAAACTTTCGAGAAAATGCTGTTGACTGGTCTAAAGCAGAGTGCCACACGCTCTGCAATTATCTTCTCTGTTCAAGCCAAATTGGAATGAAGGCGCTGGGTGCAAAGTCTCTTCTGTAGCGCATTCTAATGATCAACTAGGAGTAGGTTCCCGACGCTCGTGTTTTCTAAGCGGATCGCCCCGGACTGAAAAAGAAGGCATAAAAGTTCAGGTGGAAGATGAGCGAGTTCTGCAGCTTTCGAACAAGTATGGGCATCCATCCAGCGTAACAGAGTGGGATTGTTGAAAAGGTTTTAAAACTCTTAAGCAGATGCAATCGTCTATTACAGAGCCGAACCCCACAACCTTCACCGGAATGCCACTGCCGCCAATGCAAAGGGTTTTTTTTGTCAAATGTTAAAAGCTGCAAGTGCGCTGGTAGGCATGTTTGCAATACAGGGAATTCATAGTCAAGGCATGGTTATCGTTTGACTGAACCGATGATGTGATTGCAAGATTCACAAAACGGGTTTTATGAAAAGGATTTAGAAACTTTCATTCGAATGCTATTGGCTAGTGAAAAGCCATATTCTGCAACCGTTGCATGTATCCTCCCCGTCTGTGTCAAAATGGAAGTCTTCAAAGAGTGCATGGACATCCATTGCAAAATGGGGATTTTTATCAGATGTTGCATTTGCCAGTGCCCTATATATGCAGATGTATGACAGCTGATTTGTTGAAAAGGCATTTTCAAACTTTTAAGTAAATGTCATTGACTGGTATGAAGCCAAGTTCGACAACCTTTGCCAACATCCACCCTGCCGATGTGGAAGCTTCAGAACAGTATATGAATATTCACCAAGGTACGGAGTGTCGTTTTTACCAGATATGGTTGCCAGTGTCCTGGATATGGAATACGTAGACAAGATTTATGAGCCATTTGTTTGAATGAGATGCGATTTTATGATTATAATGGTCGAGCCATATATGGGGTGTTTGATGGACATGGAAGAAAACATGTTGCCCAATTTGTTTGTGACAAATTACCTAAACTCATTGTCAAAGATTCTTACTATCCTTTAGAAGTTGAGAAAGACATGAGGAGGACATTTTTACATATAGATATATACTACTACATAGTAGCATGTTTTAAGACAAATGTTTGAGACAAAATCTCTTTTTTGCTTTTTTAATTTTTAATTTTTAATTTTTTTAAATTAATATGTTTACTTTTGTCTCTAACACGACAAAATAGAAAGGTTATGTCAAAACTAAGCGGGAAATTAAATTAATTAGGTAAGAAAAAGAATGAAAAGCGGCTAGGGTTTTAACTGATGCAATCACCAGGATAATCAGAGCACAAGGTCGCTGGATCAACAACACAAAAGTCTTGGGATTGTAGAAACCCTTGAGAGGCATTTGCATTTCCTATTTTGTGCACTCTATATTTTCGTCTATATGCCTCACAAAGCAATTACAGATAGAAATCGGGAAGCCCTTGTCTGCCACGTTCAACACCAGATTTTGCCCCATCATCACCAATCCATCTCCTCGACATGGTTGCCTCCTTCATTTCACTACTTCTTCTACCATTCTTCTGCTTCGATATACATGGACTCTCTGATTCAGAAGCCCCAATAGGTGATGTTTTAAATTGTTTGTATTCCCTGCGATTTCATAACCAATGTCTTCTAAAATTTCAATATTAAATTTTCTTTGCGGTGGTTGTTGATGTGGCCGAGGAAGACGATGGATTTTACTAAAGATAAACAAGACCATCCAGTGCATCCCATCATGGTTCAACAAAGGCCATTATCCCCTGCCATCCTTGCAAGAGGAGCATGCCCTTTCACATTTCTAACACTATCTTTTGATATATCTACCATTTAAGATACACATAATGAAGAACTTATCAAACAGGTAAGCTACTGCTCACAAGAAGAGTACATTCTTCATTTGTCTTCCCCGGATCTAAATGCAAACTTAATTTAGCATCACAAATGTGTAGGTACAACCAGAGTGTAAAGGTTTTCCACTAACTCTTCAAGAAATCGGTAGCTCTCTTAATGGTGAGCCCAACTACGTTTGGAAAGATACTAATGATGTTCTTGCAAGAGGAAAAGCTCTAGATGATAATTGGATAAATATCCTTCTCAAGCGCCTGGAAACAAGAATAGATGTGCGTATTCTCCGTGAGAACCAGTGTTTCTTGGATCTGGTTGCATTTCCATTCCCGCAAATGCATTCTTAGACATTTGGGTTTGTTTCCGTCAGATAAGAGAAAATGATGTTATTCTTCTATGGAAATTATGCTTATACTCAGTGACAGCCAGTGTTTCTTGGATCTGGTTGCATTTCCATTCCCGCAAATGCATTCTTAGACATTTGGGTTTATTTCCGTCAGATAAGATAAAATGATGTTATTCTTCTATTGAAATTGTGCTTATACTCAGTGACAACCAGTGTTTCTTGGATCTGGCTGTATTCCCATTCCCACAAATTTATTCTTAGACATTGGGGTCTATGTCCGTCAGATGAGATAGAACGATGTTGTTCTTCTAAAGAAATTTGCAGCTTGTCATCTATTTCATTTGAAGAGGGATTTCGTGTAAGTAATACCGCTTCTTTTTTCTGATTCTTCAAATTTGAATCTTCTTGAATGAAGTTGGTATAAATTTATTTTAAGATTTGGGAGTTGTGTTATTGATTTGTAGATAAATTTATATTTTTCGTTTATCTTTAAAACAAATCTTTATTTGGAGGAGAGAGAAAGTTAAATCCTCTTTAACTTTTATTCAATTCCCAAGACAAGTGATAGGGTTTTCAGGTTAACAATTTAAAATAAATAAAACTGTTTACAAAAAAATAAACAGGGGACACAAATTTAAGCAGAGGGGAAGTTTTTCCCCCAGGAGACATTGATTTCTTAAAATAATCAATTTTCCTGATGTCTGATTGCAGGACCCCTGGAAGCACATATGGCTCCATGAATTGTTATTCATTTTCCCTAAATAATATCATCAGACAATTGTCCCTATTTTTGGAGGAGGCTATTATGTTTTTTTAAGAGGCTGTATATGTCTCAAAAGAAATCTTAATCGCCCCTGGAGTGGAAAACAGACAAAAATCATTCATCTAGAGATATTGCTTCCATTCACACAGGTAGCTCTTGCAACTGCTCTATTTTATTAGAATTCAAATACGAATGTGGTAATGATCGGGCTATACAAAACATGATAAGTTTATCACTCAGAGAGTTTTTAAAACATGATTTAATCATAACGTGGAATTGACTTCCCTGATTATTGGGAACGTATAGTTGAAATTAAGGATACACAATTCCCTGAGGCAGAAGCATTAGTTATATATACCACTGCAAGTGAATATTGCATTCCAATAGTTTTAGAGAAACAATGATAAAAATGTAGGTTCTAATAATTCATAATGACAATGCAAAAAGAGCCAATATCAGTGGTCTGGGAGGTTTCTAACCACTTTCTTAGCTTAAAACTCTGCATTGTGAAAGGCTAATAGTTCCTTCTCTACATTAGGACTTTAAAGGCATAAAGAGTTTGTAGAAAATATCCCTGAGTCTACGTGAAGGGATTGGTAAGGATAACATGTTCAACTTACCCGCTTTTTTATAATTTAATTTAAACCATTGCAGTTATTTGCAAGATTTTTCGGTAGGAATCTATTGCTCAAAATTTCTAAATATTTTTTCAATTGTTCATTGCTAGAACCTTGCAAAGCTCCCTAATGATTTGGGAAATCTTCGATAGCTCAAGAAGATAAGATTGTGTCAATCTCTAGGCCTGAGAGAACTACCACGTTCCATGTACAATCTGAAAAATTTATAACTTCTTAACATCCTTTTGTGCCTTGGTTTGAAGGTGCAAAAATGTAAAAGCCCTAAATTGAAGTAAACTCTTCAATCAATAGCCCAATTAGCATCCTTATGATTTGTGATGAGGATAATGAGCATCTTTTCAGAAGGAACTTCAAACTTTATCTCAAAGTTGAACCTATGGTAGAATAATTCAACTTGAACTAGCCTTTCATGTTGCTGCAAGCATGCCACTTCAACTCTAGTTAAGGGAAAACAAGGCAAGAAACTTAGTTTATATTACAAGCGGAAAGAATCATAGGAAGTATAATAAAGTCTTAAGGCAGGAGACTGAACCAAAAGCAACGACATAAAAAGAAAAATGAAACCGTAATGCGTTAGAGGCTGCATTCTTTGAATGCCCTGGAGCTGTAGTGCATAACCCTACATCACAGTGCACCTAAAATTAGTGGCTAGGTAGGCTGTAGAGCCATTCAAAGGAGAGGTAGAGGGTAATAATTGAAGATAACAATAGAAAACCTGATAATGAGGGTATGCTTTCCATGAAAGGTGTCATACAAGTTGACATGGAGAAAAATTGAGGTGACATAGGCAAGAGAGTGGATGAAATGGTGCTGACAGTGCATGTGAGGGATATTGTGGTTGTTTATTAACCTACCTCTTAGGGGCTCTTATTTCCCTACGACTTTTTTGTTCTTCCATGACGCTAGAGTTGGCTCGACCTTTCATGCATATTTTGTGAGATTGTGCAACATTTCTATGACCACAATGTTGCCTCCCAAGGTCAATTAAGTAATAGTATTTCTCAGACCCTAAAGTGAATTAAAAGGATTCATTTTTCATTCTTTCTATTAAGGATTATAGATTGTTTGTTGGTGTTAAATGTCAAAAAATTGTATGGCTTTTTTATAAATTTTATCAAATACTTTCCTTGTTTTGCATTTTCAGTGGGGGATTTGAATTCTTTGATTATTTTTCTAAGATTAGATGAAATTTTCCTTTGTTTATAACTATTGAAATGCTCGTTTCGTGTTGATTGGCATAACATTCTTTCTCCTCTTGTATCTAGTACCTGCCTAATTAGAACTTTAGTGTCTTCCTTAACATTTTGCTTTTACTAAAAACCTGTTGATAATATCTTGTTAAGATATGCTTATCAATATCCTCTGTGTTTGGTCTTCAACATTGCTTTGTAGGCATTTGTATTGCAACAAAAAGATAATACTTTAGCTCTGCTTCTTGATTTATATATTTTATCCACTTGTCATATTTCCATCATAGTAGAGAGATTTATAGAAAATCAGAGTGGGCATAAAATTGCTACAAGGTAAAAATTTGAAAGAAATTTAACTTTTCTCTTTTATTTTATTTTTCTCATTTTATTTTATTGCATGTAAGGTCATTACTGAAACTTCCTTTTCAAAATCAAGAGTATGGCAGATTTACTTTTCTTCATGTCCAGTCTTGTGAAGTCACATTTTCTATTTCAACAATAAATCTAGCAATCTGCCTGTGCATCATGTTTGTTAAATTTTTTCTACCATTTTACCAGTACAATAAAGGGATTTATACCTAATCATAGATAAAACTGCCACAAGGTAGAAATTTAAAAGGAAAAAGTGCACTCTTTTGGTTTCTGTCTTCAATGGCCTCCTATTTGTCCAATAGGTCAGGAAGGATTTTGACAGTAAACAATTTGGATGCACAAACTAGATGTTTTTTAATGTCTTTTTAACAAGTAATTTTGATATGCACCCACACACACATATGATTGTAGCAACTTTAAACTGGTATCTATTTTCTTTTCCACTAAATTTTACATTTCCAAAGCACATTTTCTTACATAGCATTTGTTATTTGAATTTAAAAAAAATATCGTCTTTCCATATCACTCGTTATTTATCTATACTCATTATTTATTTCTTTGTCTCTTTTTTTTCATTTCAATGTAATTTTTCACCCCTTAATTATTTTCATATTTTTATTACTAAGTATTTATATTTGCTTTGTTTTGGAATCCATGGATCAAGACCAAATGGACCATCTACATAAACTACAAAAAGTTGCAAAGGAGTTAATGCTTTTTTGTGAAGGCGTTAATGGTTGCTTTCTTGGATTCATAACCATCGGGTGATTAAAGCCCTCCAAGGCATTCCTTAAAGGTATTTGTGATTTTATTGGCAAATGGATTTTATTTCTATGTTTTCAATAGTATTGAAATTAATCTCTAACATCCTAAATCTATTTTTATATAAATGCACTTAGTTTTATGATAATTTAACACTGTAATATGAATCACTTTTTTAGTGAGCTTTGTAATTGGATATTCAACTTAATTATAAATCTGGAGAGTACATTTACCTCTTTTAAATCTAGAGGGTACATTTACATCTTTTGCATCTTCAAAACATGTCAGTTGTATGTCAACTCATCACAAGGCACTTCAACTAAAAGCCACGCCACCATATTTAGCAATATTCATACTTAAATGTAAAATCATCCCCAACGTGTGCTTCTATGCCAAAAAATTTCATATTATGCCAAATACTTTATCATTATCCTGCAAACCATATTATTTTCTCCCTACTCTATGTCTTTCCTTATACTCTATAATAGTCAAACCCTTTTTTTTAAAAGAATTTTTCTTATGCGCATCTTAACATCTCTCACTTCATCGTCTCTAATCTTTGTAACAACAACATTTTTCCGGATCCTTGTTATCTAGAAATATCTTTAACATTATTGCAATAGAATGATACGACTATCATTTATTTCATATCACTTGGAAATGATAACATTCATTGTCTGTTGTCTTTGTCAATTGATCAATGTTTTTGTCAATTGAATGGCATTGTCTTTAGCTTTATTTTTCTTCAAAACAATGTCATCCCTCTACTCTTCTTGACAACAAATGTTCTTCATCTTCTCCCTAGATTGTATACTTTTGATTTGCATATGGTGTGGAACACCTCAAACTTGGAAGGCTACCAAGAGGCTCACTTGGTTGACCTTGAGCTCAGAAAGCATCCATGGACCTAATAGGTCTCATATCTTTATAATTGGGTCATTAGTACCACTATAATGCAATACAAATGCCACAAATGCAATCCATAATGTAAGCATTGCAACAATGGCCTTATATGCCATTAGGTACCTAGAAGGCTAAACATGGAAACATGGGGTTGTAGGTTGTGCAAGGTTTAGAAGATAGATGTAGGATTGTGTTGTTAGTTCTTGAAGGTCATTAAAAGACCATGAAATAAGATTAGGGGTCATTTTTGAGTCTTGTTGTCAAGTGAACAACTTAGTTGTCAATATGACAACATTTTTTATGCATTTGTTTAGTGGCAGATTTATAGGACAGCAATTTGTAACTGTTTTGGAATCGATTTTGGGAAGTTAAGGTAGACTCTCGGTTGTGAGAGTAGGAGTAGATCATTTACAATGTGTGGAACCCGATGACAAGAGGGTGTGTGTAACAACAATCAAAGTTTTAAGGTAGACATTTTGAATTTTCTGAAAACTGCCCATGGACAGTCATTGTTCTGTTTGTTTTTAATGGTTGAAATATTTCTACGCTGCTAACTCAGTGAAATACATTAGATTGATAGGAGTACATTCATTTTATGGAGTGATGGAGAAATGTTTGGACAAGTTTTTAAATAAGAGATGTCAAGCTTTGTCTGACTGTCCGGAACCCCAATTTTTACAGACAGTTTTGGTTCATTTTTTAAGTTCTCATGTAAATCTAGACTGTCCCACTTTGTGTAAGCATTATGGCTTGGGGAAGAGATCTATTTATTTTTATTTTAATTATTTTCATTATTTGTTTCCAGGGAAGGCTGAGATGGAAGAAATGGTGGCCAAAAATTGACAAATTTGAAGATTGAGGGTATGACTGGTCCCAAAAATATAGTCCTAGTACGGGGGAAATATCTCTCAAAAGAACCATTGGATCTTGCTACGATTTGAGTATTTTCGTGAGATCCCAATTGCCCACATCCTCACTGGAGGGATTTTCCAAAAAATGTCTGGTTCAAAAGTTATAGTTAACTTTGTACGGGTCTATGCATAGGACAATGATAGAGCAATTTGAGATGAATTTCTTTCATAAATATTTTAAGGGAGTTTTGTAAAGGAGACAGAGGTTTGGTATGGTAGTTTGGTGTGTCCCCAAGGTATATTAGGATGGATAGAGGGAGTGTGGAAAGAGTCTCAGTGTCTATGAGTGGAAATAACACTTTGTTTATGTTTATTTTGTGATTATTTCAAAGTCAGTGCTTGACTGTCAAGAGTTGACAATGTACCACTTCGCAAAGTTTGTGCATGAGGATGGTGTAAGTATTGTAAAGGTGTGGAGTCTAGTGGTGAAGAAAACTAGTGTTGTGCCCTTATATTTGTCTAGTAAAGGTGTTGGGTCCATGGAGTTGACCTCTGATTGAAGGAGCTTTTGAGGGACCTTAATAGACAATATTAGTGATTTGAAGACTCCTTGGAGAATCTTGGAAAAAACCACTTTGAACCACATCAACATATACATACATATCACTATCTTCACTTTTAGATCACTGGATTTTGATCTTTTATCTCATTATTTTAATACATTTCATGGTTCCTCATATGACAGTGTTTATCTCCATGTGATCCCCTTTTACAACTCTTTGATGCTGACAAATATAACATCACTATCTTTATTTTGTTACTGCTATCACTTTGACTGTCTGTTATGATAGTGAATTGTATATTTCTTTATCTCTGCAACAGTGTTATCAATATTGCCTTGTAATCCTTGATTATTTTAAACATGCTTATCATTTTTTTAAACATCTCTTCATCACTGGTTTTGATCTTGTTTCACTATATTTATGACAAATCTCAAGAATCTGATGGTCATTCTCTACTATTGTCGGTTTGCATCATCTGTTTATTATCTTCTTGGATACATTGCATCATTTGAAATGGCTGCTATGATTCCTTTGTGTTCTTTACGAATGGATTTGGTTTGATATCACTATCCTTTTTGTCTCATGTGCCTCCATTTTGTGGTATTGTTTAATAGTCATCATCTCTATTTTTTATACATATAGCAGTGACCTTTGACTCTTCCATTATTTTGTGACCTTCCTTACCACCACTTTGATACATTATTGTCACTTTTGTTATATTGATCATCATTGTTCTTATACCTTTTACTGATCTAGCCTTATGAAACAATGTCCTTGAGCACTCGGAAAGATTGTTGTTGTTGAAATCATAGTACTGTTTCTACCATTCAAGTTATCATTGCATTTTGTGCCTCTATTTTGTCAGTGAGAGTCATATTATTTTCAAATTTGGATATCACTATTACCTACCAACATGGCTTTGAAGCTATCACCAACAATGACATTTAAAACAGTGCTTGCCACTCTCTTTACAACGAAACGTCGAAAGTCATTTATTTTCATATATGTTCCTCTTTGTCTTTTTCATTAATTTTTATGGGCAATGCCACTTTACATCATTATTTATGGAGTGACTTTTAAATGGTTTCTAGCTCTGACCTCATGGAAATGCCTAGTTTTATTTTCATGACTATACTTCCTTGTTTTTTATATCTTCTCTCTACCATAGTAATTTTCATACCCACTATTTTTATGCAGCATTTACATCCAATCTGCACTTTATTGAAGTCACTATTAAGAACTTGAAGACATCATTGTTACTATTGATAATGAACACATTTTATACATTAAACCTATACTGAATCATATCATCCTGCTTATGATATTATTGTTTTATTGGATAAGATGGGCCCCTCTGTTGATTAATTTGAAGTCATAGTTATCTTAGGCAAGGGGGAGGATGGTAAAATAAAGTCAGTAAGCACACAGTTATAAAACCAGTACAAAATAGTTGTATTTCTTGACAACTTTTGTATCTAGATTCATTATGGAGGACAATGCATGTGAGCCATCTTATTCCTTCACTGTTGGAGATGATGGGCCTTATTTCATCCTAGTAGAAGAGAAAAAGAAGTCACATGGGTGATGGCTTAGTACTCATTATTTATGTTATTTAGATTAGTGTGAGCATGTTTTGAAGGTGTCTGTGACCATGTACAACAGTGATTAGTGTGTTTCTATTTTGACTGTGACCCTGTACACCAGTGATTAATGGGACATGGATAGTAGGGTAGACCATTAAGGAGTTGGGTATCCCCTTTAATAAAACTGTAGGGATCATATAGTGCTACAGGAGTTCTGATTGCCACAACCTATTAAATTTTGGATAGCGTACATTCTCCTATTTGTGGATCTTAGCATTTCTTCTAATTTTGGATTTCAAAACATCATGTTGGCCTACAAATCATCTCTTCTGGAAGAATTTTGTAGTAGTAGGAAGTTTTTGAGGCTATAGATTTTGTATTCATATTTCAACAATTTTTCTCAGATTTTGTTACACCCCTCCTTATTTGGGGAGGACATCATGGTAGCTATAAATCTAGGTGTGTGCCACTATGTATTGGATCACATATATGGGGCATTCATGCATAGATTGAAATTGGCTCCCCCATTTTTTTCAGGCAGATGGGGTGGGCCCAGGCTGGAGCTTTTGGAGAAGATGACCAAATAGTGGCTTTCTCAGGGCTTGGCAGAAGTTGTAGCTCAGTGCTAGCCTCCCAGAATTATTCAGCCTATGTGGAAAACTGTGTGGGAGTCTCAGATTGCTCGTTTCCAGGAAGGGAGTTTCAAGACACCATGTGACGAGGAATTGCTTAATGGTCTGCCTATTCAGAGTTACACTGCTCGAGTTGTGTTGCTTACTCCCAAACATGTACCCACACACAAGATGGCATGCGTTATTCAACGTCCTAGTAATTGATTATACCATGTATTTGAATTTGGATGCCATTTATTACTTCAGCAGTGAGGTTATAATTCGCCTGTAATGTTGTGTGGATATGCTTGGATAATATTCTCAAGTTCTCTCTACAGCTACCTCGCTACATGTTCTCAGGAATTGTGGGCTGCATTATTTCCTTGGAGGAATTTGAACTGAGGTCATGTAAGTTTACCAATTTCCCCATTACCATATTGCAACAGCCCCTTGGACCCATTGAGTCCAAATATGTGAATCTGAATTACAATCCAATATTTAGTAATTAAGCTCTTTTCTCAGTTAAACTTTAGTATTACATTGGGTAATAATGGAAATGGTTTAATGGAGGAAAGTGATGTAAAAACTGATGAAAAAGTTTCCAAAGAAAACATGAACATTATTTCGCATAAGCAAGGGTTGTTATTGCAGATGAGAAGGTCAAGAAAATGGAATCAGAAATTGAAAATCTTGAGGGTGAATTGAGAGAAGCTACTGCATAGGGCATGTTAAACCTGAAGGGTGGATTCCCCCAGTCATATAAGTTAAGTTCTTCAAGCTTATCTTCTTAAGAAGGCTTATTAAAGGCCTATGCTTATGCACATACTCACATCATTGGTGTGTTGTGGAATTTATAGTTCTTGTGAATCTCATCTTGTCTACTATTCCAGGAAATGCTTAATCATCTAAAAAAAAATGAAACCAAACACTATTGCAATCATGTTACCAATGTACTTAGCTATGCATTATTAAACAGCAAAAAAAATGTTGTCTATTTTGTGTCTTGTTTCCCAAGAGTTCTCTGGTGGGGCATGACAATAAGTTGTTAATCACTTCTACCTTTCCGGTCATACCAATCTGAGCCTGTTGGGAGATTTGTGTAAGTTGTATCAGGTTGAAGAAGTGTTGTACAGGCCCAGAGTTAGTTGCAACAATGCTATACATGCCTAGGAACCATACAGGTTAGGTAACAACATCAAGGTGCCATACAAGTCCGAGAATGGTGGGAAGAGGTTTTGTACAAGTCAGCACTAAAAAAATGTGTTGTACATGCTTGGGAAGGGCTGTACCAGGTCTAAACTATGACTGGAACAAAAAAATTGGTATTCCATTTCATAGTATTTAAAAATTGGGCATTGCGTGTCATTCCATTATATACATTGGTGATTAGTGACAAAGTGTATTAGACTTGGAATATAAGCTAAAAGTTCATAATGATGTTTACCGATTAGTCATTGAAAAATAGTGTTTGTTTTCACTTATATGAATTCGTTCTACCAAGGTATTTCCAACTACAATATCTAATTTAAAAAACCCTTTGTCATGGTCAGATTTAGATACCGATTCCTCAAACTGTACTTTATCATGTACATGTCTTAATTTTCATAGTGTTTTCTTTTTAGTTTGGTCTTTTAGCGTAAGCTTATGTATCTATATTTTTATTAATAATAAAAATAAGAATTATTATGGATCTTGTCTATAATTTAATCAATTTAAAAGTATTCAACTTTAACCGGGAAATAGTGAAAGGAATAGGGGACATGGTGTCAAAGTATTGGATCACATAAATTAGGATTTGGTGGGTACAATAGCATTCGTGGTGGCTTGGTAAGTGAACATTTCCATCTTGAGTATGTTCTATTTCATAAAAAAACTTATGTCAAACTTGTGAGTTGATTGTATCTTATGAGTAACTATACCTTATAAATTTGGTTATATCTATTTATGTAGGTTCACCAATTTCTAAAGGAAGCTTCAGATGATGACCTCAAATTTTCTTTACTACATGGTTCCCAAGGCCTTAGATGACACATGCTGGATCGAGGGGAGATGTTAGTCACTGGGCATGAAAATGAGGTAAGTTCTTTATAATATTCAATAACTTATGCAATAATTCAATTAGAGGTACTATGTTAGTTTAATAAGTTAAATTTTGTTGTGTAGGAAGCCCAACAATCAAACTCATCAGGTGGTGAGAATGAAGAGGAGCTAGAGGAACATGATCAATTGTTTGTTGCACACAATGATTCAACTGTCATTCTAGAACCTTAATAGGAAACCATCCTTAAATTTTAGGAGTAAGCCAAGAACCAGAATAATGAAGAGGGTGTTCAATATGATGAACTAACTACATCCACAATTAGGATAGTGCCTCATAGAAAGAGTACACAAAGGAAGAGAATGGATGAAATATAATGTTGAATTTAAAAACCAAGTATGTAATAACAAGTTACTAGAATATATAGTTTTTTGAAAGCTTCACGACTCCTTCAAGTTGAAGACAATCTTTATGTTTGTTGTTACACCATTCTTTTCTTATGGTTCCACAACTAGATTTAGAGAAGTTTCTAGTTTAGTGCTCCCTTGGAGGAACTCAATTATGTCTTTTGGTTGAGCTTCTTTCAAACTAATGATACATCCTATCTATGTTGCATTACTATAGTTTTCTGGATTTGTGAAATGAAAAAGCTAATGATACATTACAAGTTGTTTTCTCTATTGATAAGGTTTGCATATATGACCAACATCATTTTATTAGTTATGTTATATTCTTACACTTTTTTAAAAAATTTTTTAGGCTATTGGAGAACCATGAAGAATACAAGATACTTCTTGTTTGGATGAAAAATATTGCTGGGCAATAACATCTACAATGTCTTTTTCTTGATATGGCATGCTAAAACCATTACAACTCTAAAATGTTGTAAATGAAACACTTTTGGGCATCTTCTTAAAAATGTGTAGTTAAATTAAACAACTTTCATGCTACAACACTGAACTTGGTGGAAATCTATAGTATGGAGGAGTTTTTAAATAGTTATTAATAAGGCTCCAATGTTAGGAAAATCAGTGTCATAGTGTTGGAAATATAGATGGAGTAACTGAGAGGGGGGGCGGGGGGTGAATCAGTTAACCACAAAAATATTACCACAGATCCCTCAGATGTCTTATTAAATCATTTGATGCTGTTACTTGGTAAACATACAGAGAAATGTTGTAACTTGGTTATTGCAGTGAGTATTAATTATAACTATTCTTAAGCATTCATCAGTGATTAACATGCATGCATAAAGAAAATAACATGAACACAAGAGACACCAGATTTAACGTGGAAACCCAATATGGGAAAAACCACCAATGTAACTAGTTACTATTTTTCACTCTTCTGAAGTGATGCTCTGTTAGGAGCCAACTCGGTAAAAGGTTACAAAACACACTGTTAGGTGTGACCTTGTTAGAGGATTTAATCACCCTGTTAGGAGTGGCCTTGTAAGAGGTCTTTGAAAAATTCAATAGAACTGTCACCTTGTTAGAGGATTTACAAAATGGCTATTAAACCAACTCGGTTAAGATATTTGAAATCACTGCTACAATGGTAAGAAAGTGATGCAGGAGCATCCTGGGTGTAAGAGCAATCTTGCATCACCCAAAAATATTTCTATTTTTGTATTCAATAAGGGTTGTCTTGTGTAGAGTTGCTATTTATGGAAACTTGCTATTTTTAGTAAGTTGGTCTTACGATCTTGGAATGTCTGATTTTACATGTGGAGGTTCATCTCAATCATATCAGCCTGCCAGCAAAGTTTCATGGCTAGATCAGGTCTAGTTTTGAAGATATTGAAGATTTTTGGTATTGGCAGCAGGGTACAGAAACTTTGAACTCAGTTTTGAAGGCTTTAGAGGCCCCGGATGAGGTCAAAAAATTGGGTGGCGGGCGCTTTGTGCCGGTCAAGCCTATAGAGCGCTTCGTGGTGTTTCTAGAATGGGATTATAATAGTCAATCGGGTCAACAGGTGATGACTTATGGTCTTCGAAAGTTGGGTCACCTGAAATGGCAGAAAATATTTTTTCTTCAAAATTTTTGTTTGGGTTTCAAAAATCATTTTGAGTCGACTTTGATGTAACAAATTATAAAATAAAATAATTCTAAGTTTGCTCGGCCCTAAGGGCTAAATTTCTAGAACCTTCTCGGGCGGTGGAAATTGCCTATATAAAGAAGGCCCGTAGTGTTGTCTAGGGTAGTTCTGGGTAGTAGATCTGGGTATTGATTCGAGGCTTTGTCCTACAGAATATTGTAAGGGAATGCCCATGTGGCTTTGCATATTGTAATTCTGAAAGTTTGTAATTCCACATTTGTGGAGATAATAAGAAGCCAATTTTCTGTTCTTGCATATTATTGTTGTTGTTTCTCTATTTCTGTTATGTGCTTGTGGTATTAAGGGGAGCACCCTTCATCAAGTGGTATCAGAGTAGGAGTTCTTGAGTGTGTAAATAGATCGCCGACTGTGAGATAGTTTGCACCAGGACCGTGGTTAGGTTTTCAACGCGCATCGCAAAAATATCTCCACGAAGAGAATGTGGCGGAAGAGCTGGTACTGTGACACCTGAGATTAGAGAGCTGCAGAGACAAGTGTGAGCATTGCAAGAAGAGATTCACAGAGGAATGAATCTTAATGTCAAAGACGAAAGTGAGGATGAAGCTGAAGAAGAATATCAAGACGGAGAAGCTAAAATTGTGAACCGGTAGGAAGAAAGACTTTTTCGGGCAATTTTCAAAATTGGGAAAAGACCTAAGATTGAGGTTCCTACATTTTCTAGAAATCTTAACCCAGAGGAATTGATCGACTAGATCAATGAATGCAAGAAATATTTTGAGTATGAAGATGTTGAGGATTTTGATAGGGTCAAATTTGCGAAGGCCAGATTAAAAGGTCATGCGAAGATCTGGTCGCAAGAAATTCAATTGGAGCGAAATAGAAGAGGGAAAGATAAAATTAGAAGATGGGATCGAATGGTGGATAAATTGAAGCGACAGTTCATTCCTGTTGATTATGAGCTTGACCTACTAAAGAAAATGCAAAGTTTGAAGCAAGCAGGAAGATCTGTTCAGGAGTATACAGAGGAGTTCTATCGACTCCTCATCAGAACAGGCCATGCAGAAGCTGATAAGGAGAAAGTTGCCCGATACCTTAATGGGTTAAGGCCAAGCATTCAGGAGGAGTTGAATCTGGTTCGAATGAACAGTATTGAGGAGGCATACCAATTTGCTCTAAAAGTAGAGGAAAAACTGAATAAGAAGTTTGAGAGCAGACAAAATGGAAGAGGTCGTGGTGGAAGATCTGGTGGATGGTCATATGGTGGCCGAAATGAAGATCCGAAAAAAAAGGATGAGGCCAATAGCAGTCAGAATCAGAGAGGAAATAATTCCAATCGTTTCCAGGATCAGAGTAATAGAGATCAAAGAGGAAGAGGACAAGGATTTGGAAGAGGAGGTTTCCGTGGAACATGTTTTCACTATGGAGAAGAAGGTCATAGGGCATTTGAATGTCCTCAGTGCCAAGGCAGAATAGACAGGAGAAATGAAGGCCAGGCCAGAGTTTCACATGTAAATGAAGATGCTAGATCATCAAATTTTGAAGATGCTGAAAGAGGACAAACGCTAATTAACAGAAGAGTCTTGCTGAGTGGTGAGAATGAACCTAAACAAAGGAGCAGCCTGTTTCACACTAGATGCAAGTGAGGGTAAATGCTGTGATGTGATTATCGATAGTGGAAGCACTAACAATTTGGTGTCAAAAGAGATGGTGACAAAGTTGAAGCTCAAGAGACAGAAACACCCACATCCATATTGGATTGCCTGGGTACAGGACGACCACAAGGTCATGGTCAGTAAACACTGCCTGGTAAAGTTCAAGATCGGCGGGTACCAAGATGAGGTACTATGTGATATAATATCTATGGATGCATGTCATATGTTGTTGGGTAGACCGTGATAGTTTGATAGATGTGCTGTACATGATGGTCGTGCGAATACCTATTCCCTAACAAAGGATGGAGTGTGACATAAGCTAAAGCCATTGAAGGAGACCGAAGAAAAGGTATGTGGTAATGCAAGAATAACATTTTTTAATGGAAGAAAATTC
This sequence comes from Chamaecyparis obtusa, assembly GCA_027943335.1. Classification (NCBI taxonomy): domain Eukaryota; kingdom Viridiplantae; phylum Streptophyta; class Pinopsida; order Cupressales; family Cupressaceae; genus Chamaecyparis; species Chamaecyparis obtusa. The sequence goes on from BSBK01010873.1 coordinate 269,971, forward strand.
TTAGATGGTATGAGACATGAGCATGTGTGTTTTGCTTTAATTCTAAAAGTTGGTAAAGAAGTAGAGGATGTACTTGTAGAGGTTGTAGATTTGTTGAATGGGTTTCAGGATATTATATCTGATAATTTACCTGATGGATTACCATCGGTAAGGAAGATCAGTCATCAAATAGATTTGATTCCAGGAGCCAGTTTGCCAAACAAGGCAGCACACAAAATGACACCAGCAGAAAGTGAAGAGTTGAACAAACAAGTACATGAGTTATTGCAGAAGGGGTTGATTCGAGAGAGTCTGAGTCCCTGTGCTGTACCAGCGATATTAGCACCAAAGAAGAATGGAGAGTGGAGGATGTGTACAGATTCTAGAGCAATAAATAAGATCACAATCAAGTATAAGTTTCCATTGCCACGAATGGATGATATTATGGATTGTTTGAGTGGAGCTGTGTATTTCTCAAAGATAGATCTGAAGAGTGGATATCACCAGATTCGGATCAGAGAAAGAGATAAATGGAAGACTACCTTCAAGACAAAGGAAGGACTGTATGAGTGGTTAGTCATGCCTTTTGGGCTAACCAATGCACCGAGCACTTTCATGCAGCTCATGAACGAGGTTCTGAAAGAATTTTTGGGTAAGTTTGTCATTGTTTACCTAGATGATATTTTAATTTTTAGTAAGACATTGGAGGAACATATGATGCATATTCGTATGGTTTTTGAGAAGTTGAGAGATGAGAAATTGTTGATTAATTTGAAGAAGTGCAGTTTTGTGAAGAAAGAGTTAGTGTATTTGAGATTTGTAGTTTTAGCAGAACATCTAAAAATGGACTCAGAGAAGGTAGATGCTATCCTTGAATGACCTACTCCAAGGAGTGCTACTGAGGTAAGATCTTTTCATGGTTTGGCTAGCTTTTACAGAAAGTTTATTAGAAATTTTAGCAGTATTTGTGGACCCTTGATTGAAACAATGAGAGGGGATAGAAAAGAGTTTAAGTGGACTAATGGGGCAGAAAAAAGTTTTCAATTGTTGAAACAAAAAGTTACAGAACAACTTGTTTTAGCACTTCCAGATTTTAATAAGGTGTTTCAAGTAGATTGTGATGCTAGTGGTACTGCAATAGGAGCTGTTATGAGCCAAGAAGGTAAACTTGTTGCTTATTTCAGTGAGAAGTTAAATGATGCCAAGAGAAAATATTCTGTCTATGATCAGGAATTTTATGCTATAGTTCAGACATTAAAGAAGTGGAGACATTATCTACTTCCTAAGGAGTTTTTTTTGTATATTAATCATCAAGCTTTGCAATATTTGAATAGTCAAGGAAAGTTGAATCAGAGGCATTTGAAATGGGTTGAGTTTTTGCAGAGTTATACATTTGTTTTGAAACACAGGAGTGGAAAGTATAATAGGGTTGCAGATGCTCTTAGCAAAAGGCAACTATTGCTGACATAGATGTAGATTGAAGTGGTTGGGTTCAAGGAACTCAAGAATTTGTATCCAGAGGATCCTGATTTTGGTGAAGCTTGGAAAGCTTGTACAGAACCTGTTACTCTAGATAAGATGAAATGGCTGAATTTTATCATCCAAGATGATATGCTATTCAGAGAGAGTCAGTTGTGCATTCCACGAAGTTCTATGAAGGAGAATCTCATCAAGGAGAAGCATAGTGGAGGATTGGCTGAACATTTTGGTCGTGATAAAACCCTTGCTTTGGTTGGTGAGAATTATTATTGGCCACAGTTGCAGCAAGATGTGAAGAAGTTTGTACAGAGTTGTAGAGTATGTCAGATGGCGAAAGAAGTGAAGCAGAATACAGGGTTATATCAACCATTACCTATACCAGAAAAGCTTTGGGAGGATATCAGTAGGGACTTTGTTCTTGGTTTGCTGAGGACACAGCAGGGACATGATTCAATTTTTGTAGTAGTTGACAGATTTTCGAAGATGACACATTTCATTCCCTGCAAGAAGACTAATGATGTTGTTCATGTAGCAAAATTGTTTTTCAAAGAAGTGGTGAGACTACATGGTTTGCCAAAGACCATAGTTTCAGATCGAGATACTAAGTTTGTTGGATATTTCTAGCGTACATTGTGGAAGAAGTTGAAGACAGATTTGAACTTCAATTTATCACATCATCCACAGACTGATGGACAGACATAGGAGGTGAATAGAAATTTGGGAAATTTGCTGAGATGTTTGGTTGGAGGTAAGCCAACAGGATGGGATTTGATTTTACCACAGACAGAATTTGCATACAATAATTCTGTCAATAGGAGCACTGGTAAATCACCATTCCAGATTGTCTATGGAAGTAGTCCAAGAAATGCATCTGAGTTGAGAAAGATAGATAAAAGAGAAATAAGTAGTGCTGAAGCTGAGAATTTTGCAGAACATTTGAAGAACATCCATGAGGAGGTGAGGAAGCATATTAACAAGATGAATGTGCAGTATAAGACTAAGGCAGATGAGAAAAGGAGGCATAAAGAATTTCAGGTTGGGGATGAAGTCATGGTTCATTTGCGGAAGGAGCGGTTTCCAGTTGGTACATATAACAAGCTGAAAATGAAGAAGTTTGGACCATGTAAGATACTGAAGAAGCATGATTCAAGAAATGCATATGAGGTAGGATTGCCTACTGAGCTGAATATTTCACCAGTGTTTAACATTTCAGATTTCACAGAGTATCATGAAGGAGGTGTTGAAGATGAGGTTGCAGCAGCACAGTGGAGTATTCCAGCAACCAGTTCAGATATCAAAGAGATTGAAGACATATTGGACAGTCATGTTGGCAGAAGCACAAGGAACAAGACATATGAAGAGTATTTGGTCAAATGGAAAGGATGACCTGTTGAAGATTCATCATGGCTAACAAAGGAGGAGGTTAACCGTCTTGGTTTTCCTCTGCACACCTGAGTCATGACAGGGTCACTTCTCAAATTACTCCGGGTGTCTGATGCAGGAGCATCCTGGGTGTAAGAGCAATCTTGCATCACCCAAAAATATTTCTATTTTTGTATTCAATAAGGGCTGTCTTGTGCAGAGTTGCTATTTATGGAAACTTGCTATTTTTAGTAAGTTGGTCTTACGATTTCGGAATGTTTGATTTTACATGTGGAGGTTCATCTCAGTCATATAAGCCTGCCAGCAAATTTTCATGGCTAGATCAGGTCTAGTTTTGAAGATATTGAAGATTTTTGGTATTGGCAGCAGGGTATAGAAACTTTGAACTCAGTTTTGAAGGCTTTAAAGGCCCCGGATGAGGTCAAAAAATTAGGTGACGGGCGTTTTACTCCGGTCAAGCCTGTAGAGCGCTTCGTGACGTTTCTAGAATGGGGTTATAATAGCCAATCGGGTCAACGGACGATGACTTATGGTCTTCGGAAGTTGGGTCACCCGAAATGGCAGAAAATAATTTTTTTTCAAAATTTCTGTTTGGGTTTCAAAACTCATTTTGAGCCGACTTTGATGTAACAAATTGTAAAATAAAATAATTCTAAGTTTGGTTGGCCCTAAGGGATAAATTTCTAGAACTTTCTCGGGTGGTGGAAATTGCCTATATAAAGAAAGGTCCATAGTGTTGTCTAGGGTAGTTCTGGGTAGTAGATCTGGGTATTGATTCGAGGCTTTGTCCTACAGAATATTGTAAGGGAATGCCCATGTGGCTTTGCATATTGTAATTCTGAAAGTTTGTAATTCCACATTTGTGGAGATAATAAGAAGCCAATTTTCTGTTCTTGCATATTATTGTTGTTGTTTCTCTATTTCTGTTATGTGCTTGTGGTATTAAGGGGAGCACCCTTCATCAGAAAGTAAGAATGAAATGACCTGAATAATGATGCAACTGAATTGCTGATTACAGATTTCTATTCTGTTTCACTAGATCCTTCCTGATCAAGTAAATCTTTGCTGCTCCTCAAGGATATCTAATCATCCTTCAAAATTCACACACACCTTCCTTCACTTTTTCCTCTACACTTCACACCTTTAAATTCACCACTTGACCTTCTATATATATACCATTCAGATTGTCAAGTCGGCACTAATAATCATTAACACTCATTACAACAGTCGGCTGGGATAAACAAATTTTATTTCTCAAATTAACAAAATCTTTTATTGGGCCGACCTTGCTCGGTAAATACTAATCCTGAAAGATTTCCTTCGGTGACCGAGTGAACTCGGTAAACACTATGAATTCTGCAACATCCTTTGGAGACCGAGTGAGCTTGGTAAACACTAACTTTCCTTCGATAACCATGGAAGCTTGGTTAACACTGTTTTCTGCCATACTTTTTTTTGACGCCCAAAAGATCTCTGTAGACATTGAAAAACCGTTTGCTGACCAACTGAGCTCGGTAGACACACATAACTTCTTATTGATATGACATTTGTGTGGCATCAAAGACAACACATAATTAGACAATTGTATCCAAAAATCTCCCTCAGACAATTGTATCCAACACATAGTGCATGGGAAATTAGTGTCAATATTCAGTAATGTTTAATGATGTATCGATGCTATTCTCCTTTTGTTGTGGAGTAACTCCCAATCATTTTGTAAGACAACATTGAGAATAAATATAATAAAATGGTATTTCTTATTTCTACTGAAGTTAGTTTGTGCTACTTTGTTGACTATTTTTGTAAGAATAAAATATTGGAAATAATTATAGTGAATGCTATTTGGTATCATTGGAATTAAAAATTATATTTTAATTTATATTAAAAATAAATTATTTATTTTTTATTACATTTGTTCACTTTATTTCTAGAGAGATTCTAGTTAAGATTTTAAAATATATTGTCTTTCAAGAGACAATAGGTACGACCAAAGAAATATTGTCTCTAGAGAGACAAAATACTTTAGTTTTATATTGTCTTTAAGAGACAATAAATAAAGACAATAACTAAAGACACTTGATTTATGACAATACTTGAGACAATAGACAACTTTTTTTTTGTCTCAAATTAAGACAATCAACTCAATAATTGTCTTTAATCCCCCCTCTATGTAGTATGTACATACGTACATACTGCTTTTGTTGAGACGTGCTCACTTAACACTTTTTCCTCTTCGAGTATCATAGCGTAGGTTGCAGTATTTATTTTTTATTACATTTGTTCACATTGTTTCTAGAGAGATTCTAGTTAAGATTTAAAAACATATTGTCTTTCTAGAGACAATAGGTACGACCAAAGAAATATTGTCTCTAGAGAGACAAAAGTGAAATTGTCTCTAGAGAGACAAAAATACTTCAGTTTTGTATTGTCTTTAAGAGACAATAAATAAAGACAATAACTAAAGACACTTGATTTACAACAATACTTGAGACAATAGACAACTTTTTTTTTGTCTCAAATTAAAACAATTAACTCAATAATTGTCTCAAAAATTGTCTTTAATCCCCCCTCTATATAGTAGTGGTACATACGTACATACGTACATACTACTTTTATTGAGGCGTGCTCACTTAACACTTTTTCCTCTTCGAGTATCATAGCGTAGGTTGCAGTATAGCAGTATAAATGCATGCAAAATATGAACTACATAGAAAGAATGAAACATTTAACTGTTTGATAGGATGCCTCAACGGGATGGAACCATGAAATTTGCAATGACTGCAGGATATACATGGACAAACATTTTCAAAGGCACTAGAAACTCTCAAACAAATGCACCTGGTAGGAATTGTAAGTTGAAACGCTTTGATATACATGTATCTATAATGTGAAACAGGATAGAGATATAAAGTGTTTGAAAAAATGCATGTGACACATATACCATCTCATGGAATGTGTAGTTACAAGATATGCGAATAATGATTTGATCGAAAAGGCTTTATAAACTTTTATGGAAAATATGTGTCTCGAGCTTCCCTAGTATATATGTTTACAAAATATGGATGCATAAAAGAGGCACAAAGAACTATTTGATTGAATGTCTCAAATACAGTGTGGTTTCAAGATTTCCAGCCTCATTAGATAAATGATTATAGGGCATGGTCATTGAATGTGTACCATATTAATTTTTGGGCATAGTTGAGGTGCCTCTAAACATTTGGTTTTCAGAATGAAGAATGAATCAAGGATAAGGCCATATTTGAAATAAGAGGCTCTCTACCATGGCGGTAACATCCTGGCATGTTATCTATATATAACCGAGCAAGAGATATTGCATGATGCACTGACATTTGTGGAAATGGCAAATGGTGGATTACACTTGTTTACTGTTGGTATGGATTCAAGATTAAGGTATCGAATATTAAATCTGATTGCAACGATCTTAGTAAATTTTGAGGCCATACGAATATGACCAAGCAAAGTTGTCCTCCTAGCTGTTACTCCTAATTTATCACTTTTCATTGTTCTATATTTGACATCCACCAAGGCATGATACTAGAATTTTGTCAATAAATGGCATGTACTGGTGGTAGCTTCTGTGGGAGGTTATGGACCATATCATTAGACAGTTGACTCTAAATACAGTGTACATTATGGACCTAATATGACCCTATAGAATTTTAAAAATTTCCATAAATGACAAGTGCACGTTCTTGTAGATTTAATGGTTTATTTACTTATTTTTGAGATAATACTGAACAAGCTAGGGGCTTAGGGTTATGTTGTAATGATTGAAGAAGATGATATCCAAGTGCTAGCTTGGTATACTTTCAACTCCACAGATAGTGTGAATGTAGTGAATGGTAACTTAGTGACTGCAAACGCTTGAAAAAACTTGCATGAAATGTGGAGGTCGAGTATATTAATATGTAAAGTGAGCTATTTTGATCGAAAGATCCAAAGAAAAACATACTAAATGGGTAAGGTTGTAAGTAAAAGCATGTGTTGTGAAGCTTTTTTACAAAACAGATTATCTTCACAAGGACAGAAAATGTGGCATCAATCTCATTTTCCTATAAGGGTGAAAATATTCTTACATAAGGAATAAAAGGATATTTAATTTGATGAATACTTTTACCAAAGGTTGAAGATATAAAAGAAAAAAAGATTCTTGTGCAAATATTTCATGAGAAGAAGTAAACATAAACATAAGACAAATTTTCGATATGCTTTCGACAATGTCAGTAGGATAAAGACAAATTGTAGGTATTAAGAGAAATTGAAGATTATTATAGATGAGGATTAGCTTATTAGGATAAGATGCAAATATTTATTTTAAAAGGGGAAATGCAAAGATAAGATTATAAATTCAAGTGCAGGTGCAGCTTTTATGACAAGCTATAGATCAAAATTTTAGTAGGATAAATGTAAGATTAGGCCAAGTTTTCTACAAATTGAAGCATAAGGAAGAATATTTTAGTGAAAATCAAATTAGATAGAGAAAATGACTTACCAATCTATTATAGGGATGGAAGATGTTTTTACTATCATCTTAAAATAGAAGCACCCATGTTAGGACATGTTAAGACCTCCTTAATGGATGCTTTGGACTCAATTCAAATGTCTTGTATAGGTCCATGGATGTGCATATGGTTCTGTGCCAGTTTGAGCCATGTTTTCTCACTTCCCCGCTTCTTTTTCTTGCTTTTCAAGAACCTAGGGAAATTTTGAAAGGCCTTGCCCTTTTTGTATAAGTCAAATTTCAGCCCTGACCCATAGGTCTAGGCCGCATTTTGGCCTTGACCTTCTAGGTCATCCTCTTCAGGAACCCACGACTTTTGAAATTTTAAATTTCTTCCCACCTTCTAATCTATCCTTTTTTATTTCAAAGATGAAGTGAGTATAAATAGAGGCCTTCCCCCTTCATTTGATATATTCAAAAGCTCTTACATTTAATCAAACATACATACAAGCCTTCATATTGCATTCAAGAGAATTCTACAAACATTCATAAGTATTTTTGGAGCATTCAAGGTGATCATTTTGCAACACTTCAAGACTTCAAGCATAAGAGATCTCTTGCATTCTACAAGCTTTGGAGGAGTTCATTGGAGGTATTTTCATCAATCTTTCATGTTCTTATATCCACCTTTCAAGATCTACCATCCTTCCTTGATGATAGTGAAGTTGGCAATCAAAGAAGGGCTTCTTCATTCTTCATTCTTGCATACCCGATTTGAGTACATGAACTGTAAGGAAACTCAGGTGTGGAAACAGCTTCCTACGCTAATCTCTATAGGAGAGTATTGTGCAAATTCTTATAAATCCTTACAATTTCAGATTCGTTAACTACTTTAACAAAGATATTGCAACCACATACAATGCATACAGAAAAATAGAGAATGACACAATGATATACCCTGGGGAAAACCTTTCGGTAAAAAACCCCAGCACTCCAAAACCTGCACAATGTATTATCTTCAACACAAAGATTACAATACACTTGCAATGCAAGTTCTTTCAGGAAATGAGAGATAAAGCCAACAAGACTTAAATTTGTTATATCTCTCCCATAGGAGCAGCATCATATATATAGACTCCTCTGGACCCAAAAATAGGCACAACCACCAAGACCCATGCACAAAGCCACATGTACATAGTTGTTACATGCAATCCCAAGAATAGGCGTCCATCCCTAGAATAGACTATGACAGCTTGTCATAGAATCCGCCAAAAATAACGGTCACAAGAGAAGTGTAAGAGAATCTATCATAACAACCTATTTTTGGCATATTCTCTTACACACACCAACCACTTCTTCTTGGGCGCCCAAATAGGCCCAAGTCATAAGATGCTCTTACACCTGTCATAGCACATTCCTTAAATAGTTCTTACGCATCATAGGAATCCGTCATGACCGTTTCAGTCATAATCTCCTTACACACAAGATGCCGACACATCAAGAGGAGTGACACATCAACATGCCAACTAGACATGTACACTCACACTTAATTACATTATTTGCAAAACATACATTTACAAAACAAATAATAAGAATAGGAATTATCCAAGGTTGAGACACCTTATTCCTAACATGAACACATCTACATCCATTGATGTATTGACTTGATGATGTGGATATATTTCATTTTATTGAGACATCCTACTCTTCTACAAGATTCAATTACATTAGGATCACTTCTTCATCATTGTGGAATACAAATCTGAATCCTCCTCAAGATTTTCTACAAAAGTAAGGTAAATTCTTAAATTTTCTTTACTTTTTACAAACATACTTCCATATTTACATTTAAGGTTAATTCCTCATTTGGGCCTAGACTGAGGGAATCCCCTAAAAAACTAAACAAAACCATTTTTCATACAGGATTAGGTTTTCAGGAGTTTTAGATCTTCTTTTTGGGAGTTAGAAAATAGGACACACTCGTAGAGAGAGAGAGAGAGAGAGAGAGAGAGAGAGAGAGAGAGAGAGAGAGAGAGAGAGAGAGAGAGAGGCCAAATTTTGACCTACCCTTAGGTCTAGGCCAACCCCATGTTGGCATAGACCTAAAAAATCAGCCTAATCCTAGAGAAGAAGGATTTCTAGGTTTTTCTTCTCTCGCAGTTTTAGGTTTGGATCCACTCTTATTCATTGTTCTGAGTAGTTCTAAGTGTATAAATATAAATCTGAATTGGACTTGGCTTCTCAAGGTGATTTTACAATTTACCTTATTTACTTTTTGTATTTACCTTTCAAATCTATCATATTTAATTAGATTTAACATCTTTCCTTCTTTCCTAGTTAATTTCCAAACCCTAGGCTTTAAGGAACTTGTATCTTCTTTCCTAGCTCTTGGATCTTTGTTTGCATTGGTTCTCCTACATCACTTTGGTAGTGCTAATCTACTTGGTTTCAAAAGCTTGCAGGTTTGGCTTAGAGGATCTATTCCTTTGTGGCATTTTTGAGGTATAGTTAGCCACAAAAAGTGGGGTCTGTTACACTTCTTATGCTCATCTCACTTTTCCTCCTATACATTTGGTGAACCAAAAACTTTCATGCTTTGTATGATTTAATTAGGTGTTAGATTACCTTTATGTGTCTTACCTTCTTTGTTTCATAGATAGAATGCACTGTGTTCTTTGTGTATACATTGTGTGTTCTTTGCATTTTATTTCATAGTTGGATTTAGATCTATAGTTCATAATTTGTTGTGATTAGATCTCCCCTTGGTGTTTGACAACTCTTTGTATGATCTCCCTTTATCTTTTCTTTCCTTTGCGTATGCGCTTCATTACCTTGATTCCCACCTATAGAATTCCAATTAGAAGAAGTTGTAAACTCACGGGTTCCTTTGACCACGAGTCTTCCTTCTTCCCTAGGAATCTTGATATATATATGTACATATAGATATATATATACATATATGTATGTATATATGTATACATATATGTATGTATACATGTATACATACATACATACATACATGTATGTATGTATGTACATACATACATACATACATACATACATACATACATACATATATATATATATGTGTGTGTGTGTGTGTGTGTGTGTGTGTGTGTGTGTGTGTGTGTGTATCAAGATTCCTAGGGAAGACGGAAGACTCAGGGTCAAAGGAACCTGTGAGTTTACAACTTCTTCTAATTGGAATTCTATAGGTGGGTGTGTGCAAGGCTTTTGAGGATCCTATTTTTGAAAGCTTTAAAACCAAACAAAGATTAGATTTTAGTCTAGCATGAAATCAAATCAAAACAAGGAAAATTCCTAAGCTAAGCCACCTCAGATTGAGCTAAAAGCAGGTGCACCCAAGCACTGTTTGATTTTCTCTTGCTTAAGGGGATGTGGGTGTGCTCTCTAAGCACTTGGAGCATACTATAATGCATTCTAAGATGGATTGAAATCCATAAAAACCCCAAAATGGCATAAAAATAGGTATAGAACACCTGATTTGCCCCTAAGGCCTCAAGGATCCAAAAATGCTTTAATGGAGATTAAGCTACATGATGAATAATCTAGGATTGATTTTAGACCAAATAGAGATGTGATGATGATGATATGCTATGCAAAACAATGAAATAAACTAGGTTAATCCATTATTGCTAAGCTATGATGAGCTAAAATGCTAAAAACTAAACTAAATTAGAATGATTTGTGCTAAGTCTAGAAATAAAAGGGCATGATAACAATGCATGAGAATGAAAGTAAGCTAATTGATTTTGCTCTTGAAAGGAGGGGTATTTATAGAATTTGGGAGGGAAGAATGAGTGGCCATGATTGAAATCCTTAAGAGAGGCCAAGATTCATTCAAAGGGGAGCACATGGATTATGCTAGTTTAGGGATCACCTCCTTGTGACAAGTGTCACAAGGGCATTGGGTTGAAAGATGGGAGGAATGTGCACAATTTGGGAAATGTGCCTAAGGTCAAAGGGTGTAAGAAAGGGGTGAGGGGCTTCTTAAATGCACCATAAGTGCATGTAAGAGGGATAAGGAGGCCTTAAATGCTTTCAATGCATTTCAAAAAGGGAAGCCCTCTTTGTTGACTTTGGGGTAAGCTTAAGAGTTGGCTAACTTTGTTTAGGGAATGTGACAAGGTTAAGGGAGGAATTAGGATTAGGATTAGGATAAGCTTAGGATTAGGATGGGTGAAGAGGTTGGGTTGAGAAGTTTCTAGAAGAGTCTAGAGTTTTCTTAGGTTTAGGGAGAATGAATAAATGTTTATTCATTTCAAAGGTTTTAGTTTTGGGAATATTTATTAAAATATATTTAATAAATATGAAAATAAATATTTAATCTTAATTAAATATTTTGAGTTGGGATTAGGGTTAGAAAAGATGGGATTAGCCTTTTAATCGAAATTAAGAAGGGATTAGAAGATTCTGGAAGAGGTTAGTGGTCTTAAGGGAATTGGCCAAGTTTTGGGCAAAAAATAAATAAATTATTTATTTTGAGATTTTTAGTCAATTTATTAATTAAAATAATTAATAAATAAGGAGATAATGTTTAAATAAGATTTAAACATTTTTGGGAGGGATTCCTTAATTAAATATTTTTAATTAAGATAAAGGGATTTAATGACATAAAAATAAATAAATAAATAAAATAAATAATTAATTAACAAATGATGATGTCATCAGGGATTTTTCAAAAAATAAAAATAATTTATTTTCTAAAAATTTTTTAGGTGTCTACATTTTGCCCCTCTTTGATGCGATGTCGCAAGTGGCATGGCTTCAAAGACAAGAAAATAAGATGCCCAAGGCTAGAATTTAGAGGAATAAGGGGTTGTGCCCCCTCGAGAAAATAACGCAAGGAGTAAACGTTGTGGAATTTTCTCGAAAAGAAACAGAGAAAGAAGGACCTAGGAAGAAGGGGAGATAAATAACCAAACTCCCAAGAGCAAAGATGGGTGAATGCAAGATGAGATGAAATGCAAAATGCAGGATGCAGCTACATGAGGATGCAAGATTAATCTATATGATGCAAGATGCAGGGGATTGGGGAAGCTCCATGCTTTAGATCTTTTAGAGAGCACAACCTAGTTTAATATAGCAATGCGAGAGACCTGCCAAGGATACTGGGATCACGAGGCCTTGTCACCAGTGTTGTAGAGGACTGATGCTAAAAAGACATGCAGGGTTGCCCCAGCATCACACATGAAACCCAGAGGAGGCATGGTGGAAATGATGCTGAAGAAACCACAAACACATGATTGACTCACAGGCAGAAAAAAAAGATCAAAAGACCTTGCCCCAGATTATCCTCATTCGCAGTGCACCATGATATAAAGGATCATGGCGACTTTGAGTAGAGAACAATGAGAAGCTGTAAAAGATTAACAAGACCCAAAGGACAAAAGTCCAAAGTCAAAATGATAACTCCAAAAGACAACCTTTGCCAAAGAGAGAGATTTGATTTGATTGATGGTGGGAAGATTGGTCTGAACGTGTGGAAGGATACATCGACATGGACTTGGTGTGCTTGGTGGAAGATGAGGTTAGACAGGAAGGATACAACTGAGGGGACCTGTGATTAGGCTTAGGTCAGACAAAACAGAAGCATACATCTATGCGGACCCGATGCTGATGGGGAGAATGCTATGTTGCTGATTGGCAAATGATGAAGTTCAAAGATGGTCATGATGATCAAGGATAGTCGACAATTGATGTTGCTGAAGTGCGAGGTTGGGTAGGACAAGATTTTTGATCAGATACTACTGCAGGACTAACAAGGATATGTACAACAAGACAACGACAAGGGATGCCGGACACAAAGGATGGGTCCTAAAGACACATATGTACAAATGAGTTTAGGTGGAGACACAACTGACGTTATGGTACAAGACTCAGAATTAGGATGTACAAAGAACCTGGGGATGAAGCTGAAGCTCCAAAGATATGCAGGATGATGCCCCAGTTGGGCTGGAAAGCCAAGACATACTGACGGAAGATGTGTCCTGAAATGACATAGATTTGGGAAGGACATATCCCAACGATGATGATTGGATTGAGATCCAGGCTTGCCAGAAGACTAAGGATTTGGATTGGATGGATTGGCTTGATCTTGGATGTTGGATAGCTAGAGGATGTGGATAGGATTGGAAGATGGCTAGAAGACTACTAGGAATGTTTGGATAAGGATGAATGGCATTGGATTACAATGAGGTTAGCCTATAGCTAGATACCAATGACAAGGGAAGATACTAGGTGATGGAGATATGGAGGAAATGCTGAGGGATGATGATGATGGAACTGCTAGGAGATTTGGATGGAGGAAGATTTGGATTTCGATGGAAGAATGCTTGAGGATTGGATAGAGGAAGATTTTGGATGAAAGATAGTCTCCAAGGAATATGTTACCAAGGAATAAGATACCCCCTACTTAGGATAGTTCATGTATTTTCAGAGGCATGGGGTACGATTGGATGGAAGAATTGCCGACAAGAGGATGAGGAAGGTAGATGGAAGATAGGATGAATGGATTGGATAGAGGATATGTAGCTGAAAGGTGTGATGGATGCCAAGGAGGTGCCCAAAAAAAAGCATGTATACCTGGTAGTCGTTGTTTTGTCATCAAGATCCAAAGGAGGATGAAGGAGGTGAGAGACAAATGGGATGGAGGAGATGTTGGATAAGAGGTGATAGAAGGGAATGGCCCCCAACTACAGAAAGGAATTGGGGGGACCTACGCATGATGCCTGTTTGCCAGGTTTTCACCATGGTACTTGTCCAAGGCGCTTGAATTGCCAAGTTTTCACCATAGGATGAATGTTTTTCTTTTTTCTTTTTTGACACTTTTCTCTTGATTTTTTCCAATTTTTATGGATTTTTTGATTTTCTACTGACTTTGTGCTAATCTTTCACTGATATGCTGATTGAATTCTGACTTGTTGTTGATTCTTTGATTTGGTACTACCTTCTGATTTGATGCTGACTTTCTGATTTTGCTGACCTGCTGATTTCTCTGATTTGTTGTTGACTTTCTGATTTTGTTGACCTGCTGATTTCTCTGATTTGTCGCTGACTTTCTTCATTGATCTTCTTGATGTGCTTGGATGTTGGTACAACTTTGTTAGGATGGAGGAATTAGGGAAAGGCATGGATGAGATGGGGTAGATGGGAGATATGGTGGTAGAAAGTGTTTGGATGGAAAGATGGAAAGTGATCATGATAGGGAGATGCTGTCAGGACCAACATTGGCACATGTTGTGGGGAAGGTGGATGAAGTGGATAAGACATGGAAGATAGAGGTGGATGTGATGGAGGGTTTATGCTAGGAAATTTTGAATCTTTGGGACCCAAAATAGATTTAGGAGATGGAGGAGAAGACTGAGTAGCTGGGGGATTAGCAACTTTGGATGCCATTGTGGATGTTTCTTTTAGATGCATCACATATTTTTGCTTTGGGATCCACATCATTTTTGCTTTAGCTTTGGTGGGCCTTTGTGGCCATTGGTATGCATCAGATTTTGCTTTTGCTTTGCTGGGCCTTTGCGGCCATTGGGATGCTTTGGATTGCTTGATTGGATTTTGCTTTATTTGAGCATGTCGTTTAGACTGGACATGGCAATCTTTGAATTTGTTTGGATATTTCCCTTTATTCATATTTGATATGGCATCCAAATTGCAAGGAGTATTGAAAGGAATATGAGGAGTTGTATGGGATGGCGAAAATGTGGATGAAGAGATGAATGGAGATTGGTAGATAGGAGATATGGATATGTGCCTTTGTTGATCCTGCCTAGCGATTTTTGGATTTTGGATGAAGGACTGAGTAGGATAAGATGGTGGATGATATTTTGGGATGTAGGGTCCCAAAATGGATTGGGTATATAGAGGATATGTGTTGGAAGATTTTGGGACATAGGGACCCAAAATGGATTTGGAGGATGAAGGAGGAATGTGATAGGTTGTCTTTGGTTGTAACGATGGAGGAGGAGGAATGGTGTTGTATGCTTTGGAAGATGTGATGGTGGGTTTGGAAGGATGCTCGAATTTAGCTTTAGTTGTACCAACATTTCTGGAGGAAGTGCCTTCTTCTGATGTGTGACCAATTCCACATAACTTTGGATGTTTCTTGTCTTGGATAGGCTCCAGATTTCCTTGTTCATGGATGCCTAGGCCTTTGCCTTGATAATTCCATTTCTTGAGCATTTTATCCAAACAAGGATATTTCTAACTTGGGGAATATGATAAACATCTAGTTTCTGGTTCCCTGATGGAAGATATGAAACTAATTTCTTCTGCTTCAAGTGGACTGCCTTTGACAAATGTAAGTGATCCAAGAGGATAGAGTGATGGTTGTGGGACAGTTTGGATTGGAAGATCCTCAAGAGGAGAGGATAGGATGGTGGGATTTTGACTAGGATTGGGAGATGGTAATAGATCTTCAGTTGGAGAAACTGGGATGATAGGATCTTGGATTGGAAGAATTGGGATTGTAGGATTATGGATTGGGGGTGATGGAAGTAATAGAACATGTGATGGGGGAAGTGAAGGGATTGGATCTTGATTTTCTTCTGTGAGTATTTCAACATGCTTTTGGACAAGATCTTGACATGATAGGATTTGTGTGGATAGAGTGATGGGGGATGTATGGATGGAATCTTCAGAGGGGGTGGATGGAAGGATGGGAGATTCTGTAGCTATGATGTCTGGAAGAAGGAAGAACTCATGGGGCTCATCAGATATGCTTTGGATAATGCTAGGAGGAGGTGATGTTGGTGGGGATGGGATGGAGACCTCAGATGGAAGGGACTCAATGATGCTAGGAGATGGAAGAGGATCAATGAGTGGGATGTATGGAAGATAGATAACAGATGGGAGTGATGGATGGGCCTTATCAATTATGGTTTCACGTAAAGGTTTGAGATGGCTTGGCTCTTCAACTTTAGGAGTGGGATTTGTTTTTGGCTTCCTTGTGAAACTCCTTGGAGACTTTTGGTTTGGAGGAGGTGAGGGATTAGAATGTGTAGAAGATGGGGAGCTTGGATGGTCCTCATACGAAGGTGGGGTAGAAGATTTTGAACTTTCTTGAGGGGACGATGGTGCTGAAGAGGTAGAGGTGATGGATCGAGGTATGGGATATGAAGTGGTTTGAAGGATGCACTCTGCTTGTGGGAGGGGATTGTTAGAAATGTGGTTTGGAATAGATGATGGTGGATTGAGATAGGATGGAGGATTGGGGAAAAGGATTGGAAGGCTTGGTGTTTGGTTTTGAAAGGGTTTTGGAGGATAAGTGGATGGAGGTTTTAGATAAGGGAAGTAGCGTGAAGTGTTTCGAAGGGATGGTGGCGATTGGGATATGACCATAGCAGGAGATGGAGGTATGCAGGATGCATATGGAGGATGTGTAGGTTTAAGATAGGGATAAGGTGTGGATGGATAAGATAATGGATTTGCCTTGCCAAGGACATGAAAGGGAGTGCTAGTGGATAAGCGTGAAGGCATGATAGGATATTTTGGAGGAATGATTGGGTGCTGGGGGATGTTTGGAGCAAACTTGCTAAGATTTTCAAAATATGCATCATGATCTACAAGGCTTTCATCATCTTTGGGATAGGATGGATTGAGGGGAGAGACATAATAACCAAACTCATCATAATAGTTTTGAGACATGCTGACTTGTGGATGAGTTGGATAAGGATGGACGACGAAGATGGGTTGAAAGACTAAGACTCAGATTGGGATGACTGATAGGATTAGACTAGGATAGGATTTGGCTTAAGATTGGAAGAAGACTGACTCTAGAGGAAGATAGAAAAGGGGATGGGGGATGACCAAGATGACTCTGCTAACCTAAGATAGGATGAAAGGATGACAAGATTGGATTGGATATGACTGGAAGACCATGATTTGAGTTTCTAAAAGCTTTGGACATTTTTTGGATTTTGGGAGGATTTGGACTGACATGGCTGTTCTGAGTATCCTGAACCAAGTTGTAGATCAGTTTGATGTTTTCCAATGGCAAAGGATAGATTTCAACAAAGATTTTCAAAAAAAGCAATCTCCGCAAGGGACAAAGCAACCTTGCGGGATACAAGTAGGATGACTAACTTTGATAAAGCTTTTGAAAGTGTATGTTCCAATAAGTGTTTTCACAGAGTATTTGACTATCATGCACTTCAAGCAGATCTACCTAAGGAAGGTGAGTATCAAAATCGCTTGCCCACA